>CAMRHE010001286.1:0-143242 GCA_947044405.1 Leptodactylus fallax
CACATTAGCCCCGACACCATCGCCTCTCATATTTGCTGGCCTGATACCCCACTTATACATCATCATGGTGGAGCCTACCCAGAACTGTGGGGAAAACGGAATAACTTCAAGATCCAAGAACTCTTTATTAATAATAAGACACCTGAAGTGGAGACTCGAGACTGTTTACCGGTGTTTCATTGTCAGATCTGCATAAGTCACACATCAGGGCCTGCATAGACAGAGTCTTATAAAAGTTTTCCCTGCTGTCCCAACTAACACCATCGGAAAAAGTATTTGCTTACAAAACATTCTGAGAAATACATTCTCTCCTTATAAACTATATAGAGCTCATCTATATATAGGGGCTCATCTGCTTATGCAGAGCATTTCATGTGACCTACACTTATATATTCACTGACATATCTTTGTACTATTACTGGATTGCAATTAGTTTCTCTCTGCTGAATGAAATTACTGACCAGCAGACGGGGCTCAAGGACTGAGAAAACCAAATTCTTACTTTCCATCACCTCAGAATTTTTGCAGTGAAACTGAGATCTACTTAGTGATTTTCTACAATTGAGATCTGATGATTTTTTTCCAGAATTAGTGATTTAAAAGATGAAAGAATAAAAACAGAGAAGGGAAGTTTCCATAGAATATCTAAAGACCACAGATCGTCTGCTGAAGAATGTTTCATGCAAGTAAATCACTCAATAATGATCTTCATATAAACTATTTTTAGGATCATATTTACTAGGGTCAAAGAGCACTGTGTCTGCATCCATATCCAAATTGTTATGATAGTGTCTCTGGAGCAAATATCAGAAATTTCAGGAACTGACTGACAACAGAGAACAGTAGAACCACCTATTTAAATCTCACACAGGGCTAAGAGATAGATCCCAGGAACCCAAATGTCTTCACCAGCACCAACCACGAAGCCAGGTGGACTTGTGCTGAATTTGGGGACCAAGTTATCACCGCAGAAACTGCTGTAAAAAAAAATAAACACAATAAATTTACAGGCAGATCAAAACCAGGGGAATAAATCAGAAGAGTGAACGTGTCCAAGCCAAAAGTCAGTCCGAGAGGAAATATCAGAGCCAGAATCAGAAGACAAGCGGATTTCCAGTAGCAAGCCAAAGGTCAGTCCAACAGAATTGATCAGGATTTGGGAGCCTAATAAGTACATCCAAATAGCGGTCATGACACTCATGACACCCATGTTACCACTGTGGCCCAACCGAAACCAGAGGATCGCTTCATCCGAACATGGGACTAAACAAATCTTCAGTGGTTTGCACATTTCTAGGGTTAAAGGGGTTTTCCGGGAAAAAAAATCATGTTTCAAAAAAGGGCTGTTAGTGCTATTAATAGGTAAATAAGTGCAACCAAATACATTTAGCAGTTTTTTGAGTGATTTCTGGGTTTCTCTGGGAGCTCCTGGCATCTTCTGCATTTGTTTAGATGTGTAGCTTCCTGTTCTGTTTTCCTACAACTACCATGATGCATTGCGCTATACTCAGAGCTGACTCACACTACCTCACTCTCACACACCCTCACACCCCTTCCCTGTTTCCCTAGCTAGTCCTTCCCATCTAACTCAGCCACACCCCATCATACTTACCTGTCTTCCTGTCCAGATCTTCTGGGCATGGGAGATCACTTTCTTCTGGGGGGCCAGCCCCTGCACAATAGGATGCGTAGGAGGCCGGCAGATGTCAAGAAGAGGCGGAGCATACCTCCCACCCCTGCGCAATAAAGCCAGAGTGCCGGCTACAGCGCAATGCCAGCACTTCTGGTCTATTGCACAGGTGCCGGCGGACATCTAGAAGAGGAGGAGCCGGCCCCTCAGAAAGAAGTGATCTCCTGTGCCCAGAAGATCCTGACAGGAAAACAGGTAAGTATGATGGGGTGGGAGGTTAGTATTGGTGATGTTCCGTTTCCGGAAACGGGGAAACAGAATGTCACCAGAAAGTCAGAAAATGTGCCTGGGATGGTCACATGACCACCCCGGCGATCTGAGTAAATATAGATTTTTTTGTAAAGTAAGTTAAAAGGTAGGAGGGGGCAGGGTGTTAACTTTGTGTAGAAGTATTATTTTATCCCGGACAACACCTTTAAGTCTAATGTATTATTTGCAACTTTTTTAAAAGTCAAAAAACTTTTGTCCAAATGCACTTCACTTCTAACTTGGCTTAACACATGCACCAAAAGTCCTTAATGAACTCTGACACCCTCCCCTAGAGAATTATGACAAGTTTATGAACCGATGTCAGACATGTTGATGAATTTGCTCTTTTACAAATGGTGACACAAGGGTCATGTAGTAGTTTACCTTCATCAACAAATGAAATAAAAAAATAGATTGTATAGTACACACCCCAACAACTAGTAAAGAGGCAATAAGTGTGATGGTGAGAAGTAGAAGATGATTTCCATGTGATATTTGTGTATCTGCTCTCAGGGGCCTCTCCCCAGGGATTACAGCTGGTATATAGGAAACATTGTACAGGTGACATCTCTATAGTCTGTGCTGTCACTCCAGAGACATAAAGATGGCTTCTCAGGGGCTTCTGCTGTGTGTCTTACTGATCTCTATTCATGGTGAGAGTTACTGACACAGTGTAACGTACAGCAGCACAGATATAGACATATTACAGCCATGATAGAAATACATTCATGTCTCCTCTTATTTCTCCTCCTCAGGATCCTGTGCACAGACTGTACTGACCCAATCTCCAGAGTATATGTCTGTGTCCCCAGGAGATACAGTCACCATCTCAGTCACAGCCAGTACTGGTATAGGCAGCAACTTACAGTGCCTTGCGAAAGTATTCGGCCCCCTTGAACTTTTCATCCTTTTGCCACATTTCAGGCTTCAAACATAAAGATATAAAATTTTAATTTTTTTGGTGAAGAATCAACAACAAGTGGGACACAATTGTGAAGTGGAACAAAATTTATTGGTTATTTTAAACTTTTGTAAAAAATAAAAAACTGAAAAGTGGAGCGTGCAATATTATTCGGCCCCTTTACTTTCAGTGCAGCAAACTCACTCCAGAAGTTCAGTGAGGATCTCTGAATGATCCAATGTTGTCCTAAATGACTGATGATGATAAATATAATCCACCTGTGTGTAATCAAGTCTCCGTATAAATGCACCTGCTCTGTGATAGTCTCAGGGTTCTGTTTAAAGCGCAGAGAGCATCACGAAGACCAAGGAACACACCAGGCAGGTCCGTGATACTGTTGTGGAGAAGTTTAAAGCCGCATTTGGATACAAAAAGATTTCCCAAACTTTAAACATCCCAAGGAGCACTGTGCAAGCGATCATATTGAAATGGAAGGAGTACCAGACCACTGCAAATCTACCAAGACCCGGCCGTCCCTCTAAACTTTCATCTCAAACAAGGAGAAGACTGATCAGAGATGCAGCCAAGAGGCCCATGATCACTCTGGATGAACTGCAGAGATCTACAGCTGAGGTGGGAGAGTCTGTCCATAGGACAACAATCAGTCGTACACTGCACAAATCTGGCCTTTATGGAAGAGTGGCAAGAAGAAATCCATTTCTCAAAGATATCCATAAAAAGTCTCGTTTAAAGTTTTCCACAAGCCACCTGGGAGACACACCAAACATATGGAAGAAGGTGCTCTGGTCAGATGAAACCAAAATCGAACTTTGGCCACAATGCAAAACGATATGTTTGGCGTAAAAGCAACACAGCTCATCACCCTGAACACACCATCCCCACTGTCATACATGGTGGTGGCAGCATCATGGTTTGGGCCTGCTTTTCTTCAGCAGGGACAGGGAAGATGGTTAAAATTGATGGGAAGATGGATGGAGCCAAATACAGGACCATTCTGGAAGAAAACCTGTTGGAGTCTGTAAAAGACCTGAGACTGGGACGGAGATTTATCTTCCAGCAAGACAATGATCCCAAACATAAAGCAAAATCTACAATGGAATGGTTCACAAATAAACGTATCCAGGTGTTAGAATGGCCAAGTCAAAGTCCAGACCTGAATCCAATCGAGAATCTGTGGAAAGAACTGAAAACTGCTGTTCACAAACGCTCTCCATCCAACCTCACTGAGCTCCAGCTGTTTTCCAAGGAAGAATGGGCAAGAATTTCAGTCTCTCCATGTGCAAAACTGATAGAGACATACCCCAAGCGACTTGCAGCTGTAATCACAGCAAAAGGTGGCGCTACAAAGTATTAACTTAAGGGGGCCGAATAATTTGGCACGCCCCACTTTTCAGTTTTTTATTTTTTACAAAAGTTTAAAATAACCAATAAATTTCGTTCCACTTCACAATTGTGTCCCACTTGTTGTTGATTCTTTACCAAACAAATAAAATTTTATATCTTTATGTTTGAAGCCTGAAATGTGGTGAAACGTTGAAAAGTTCAAGGGGGCCGAATACTTTCGCAAGGCACTGTACAATGGTTCCAACAGAAACCAGGACAACGGCCAGAGCTTCTTATCTATGCTGCAACCTACAGATATACAGAAGTCCCAGACCGGTTCACTGGATCTGGATCTGGAACTTCATTCACTCTTACAATCCGAGGAGTGACAGAAGACGATGCAGCAGATTATAATAATAATAATAATAACTTTACAAATCAGAGGACACATGAACAGACAATATGAGACATTACAATGTGACAAAGAAATAAACATATCAAACAATAGGAGTGAGGGCCCTGCTCACAAGAGCTTACATTCTATGAGGAGATAGGGGGACATAAAAGGTCAGAGGGCTTCTTTGCTACCATGGTCCAGCCATCTTTTATTATGCAGCATAATAGTTACCCTCTTACACAGTGATACAGAGCCGTACAAAAACCTCCTTCCTCATTTCTTGCAGAGAAGAATCATATGTTATATTATAGAGAACAAGCTCAGATGAGACGTCTTCAGTGGTGCAGCCTCTTCTCATACACATCATGTCACCACATGTCTTCAGAAACATCCCAATGGGTGAGCTGGTCAGGACATGGACATTATAACTGTCACTAATAAGACAAAATAGAATTATTGAAGGAAAAACAGACAAAAAATACAGAAAGGACATAACTTTTCACCAACATATAGTCCACAGTTTCACAAATCTCACCCTTTAGAGTGTATATTATATCCAGCCTATATACTAGTAATCCATATAGAGAACATCCTGAGGTCACAACAAAGGGCTTTTATAACTGAGGATACAACAAGTGTAAATCATATAATAAAACTGATATATTTCATTCTCCATTATCAGAAAAGACATGTAAGATAAATAACTAATTTACATAATTTACAATACTGCATTTATTATATATCTAATCACATATCATATATACAAAGTGTAATATGAGAGGATCAGACACCTCTGAATATGAGTTAATATTTATTTCATTTCTTCAGTATCTCATGAAACCAAATCAATATAATATCACTAAATTCTAGCAAAGTCCTTTCTCAGGTCACAATAAAGAACAGAACCAGTAGATGGCAGGTCATAAATACATATAGATATTATTATGTGACATGAGCTTTGAGATGCAGACCCATTCAGAGCGCTACCTCATGGTTAATGTGGGGTATTTACACTCATATTTGCCTCTCCTTCTCTGGCTGTGATTACTGTTGTATTCTGGCTCTGTGTTATCAGAACTCATCTAGTTTTCTGTTGTATCTCTTGTTACTTATTTTGCTCAATCTTCTGCTTATCCAATCTCTTACTGATTTTACTTTATTCCTGAACTCCTGGACTCTGCCCTTGGACTTTGGTATTCTTCTGCTGTCTTATTTTAGGATATTCTCATATTTTCCAGGATTTTGACCTTGTACACTCTTACTGCAATAGGACTTTTTCCCTAGTTTGCAAGTGCACCTGTTTTCTAGCACCTTATCCTGAGCTTGTCCTGTCAGTTACCTGCTGCATATTTGGAAATTGCTTACACAGCAGTTCCATCTTCTGGGTTATTGCTTAATTGTCAATTCCATAACATCCTCCTAACAAACTGGGGTCTGTCTGCCAAGTAATACAGAAACCATTCAATTAGATATTGTGAAACCCCAATATTTAGTAATTTTCCTCTTCACAATGATGGCTATATAGTAGTAAAAGCAGATGGGAAGTCACAAAAGGTCCCTTGTAGCATATCTCCTTTCTCTCCTATATAAGTATACATCCTGAGCAACAAGTACAGTAAAGCATCATTATCCAATTTTAGGTCTGCAAGTAAACTGTAACAGATCAAACTAAGTGCCAGCAATGGCCACCACCCATATTCATCAACATTTACACCACAAAGTGGCACAATTGCAAGCAGAATCTATGGCAACCCCGGGGCTGCTGTTGATTTTCTCCTAGGAGCAAGGACACCAAAGGAAGGCACCTAATTCATGATGAGGCACATGAAGTAACTGCAGCCTGCGCTGCTGCAGGGGACATCAAGACCAGTGTAAAATACACCAGCATTAATGAATCCCTCCTGTGATGATTCCGCTTAAATATGGCTATAACTCAAAGCTGCATTTAAATCTCTGGGTAGCGTATTTCCCTCTTAGTTCCATTGATTCATAAGGTGTGCAGCCATAATCCTAGCTGTATATTATCAGTAGAGGTAACACTGTAACAATAGAGCTTTGTATCCATCCCAGAATGGCTCAATTGAATCCTACACAGCCCTGAGTGATCAAACAATAGGGCATTGTTCCAGCCTGGGCTGTTAGATCAGATATGGCTGATAACATTGTATCAATTCACTTGGTCTCAGTTCTTTGCAAAGGATCTGGACTTGATTGCATTAACTCATCAGACTTGCTGTTGCCGGTGACGTCATTCTGGGGTGTGGCATAAAGGGTATAAAAGATGAGGTAAGAGGTCTGTGGGAGGAGATTAAGCTATGGAGATTGGGCTGAGACCATCACAGACTACAGAGTTGTTACAGACAGACCAAGAGGAGATTATGCTATGGAGTTGAGACAGACCATCACAGACTTCCACTGAGAGAGACTATCACTGAGATGCTACTATGAGCAGGCAGGTTGGAATGCTGCTGCTGACGATGATGAGCCTACAAGAGACTGAGAGATATTACAGAAAGACTAATGCTGAGATCCCTGTGAAAAGCATGCAGGCTGGATTATTGTATTAATGCCACATGCTAACAAGCCTCCACTGGTTATTCACACATGACAGAGCATGTGTGAGTGTTGGACTACAGAACCACATCAAGGACATGTGTGGTAAAGTAATTATTTCACCTTTATCCCTTTTATTTTATTTGTACTGTATCTTGTAACTAGTAACTGTTAATGCTTGTATATATCTGCATATCTGTTCTGAACTGCATGTGTTAGATGTTAATAGGCAATACACAGTATCTATGCATAAGCTTATACATGACCCTTAATATCTGTGGTGGACCCACAAACTATCAAGGGATCCTTACTAAATCCTTCTCAACTAAACTAAACTCCATACCACAGTGGATGATACAATGTATTTCATCCGGGATCTTGCGGAATCTCATTTATCTTCTTCTCAGTTATCAAAGAAAACTCCTGTTGAAGAATAAACAGGTTTTCAGTTCTCTGCTCTTATATCTCCTGCCAACTGCTGGAAACTTCTGGTGAAAGGTCTGAAAGCGGAAACCAGAATTTGTATATCTGTCGCTTATTTCCATAGCCAGTCTCTGGGGGGTCTCCTGTAACCTCCCCCTGTCACTCTCTATATACATCTCATTGTACACATTGTCTCATCTTATACTTTGTATCTGACACTCCACAAACATCAAGATGGTTTCTGGCAGTTATCTGCTGGCTGTGATCTTCATTTCTATTCAGGGTGAGAGATTCGGATCATTCCAGGATTGTGTGTAGAGAAATCTATACAGTGGGATCGATCATCAGATCAGGATTTCTAGGAGTTCATACAGTTTATTTGTTACAACCTTAACAAAAATCCAAAGCTTTGAAAGATAAAAATAAAATATTAGAGTCGCCGTATTCTGACACCTGTAGTATTTTCTGTCTTTCTATATCGGGGCTGCGTAAAGCATCATTTTATGGAAAAATTTAAAAATGAAATTAATAAAATGAAATTCTACAAACTGTGGTATTATAGGGCACTAGCTATTAATCTTTGCCACCAAAAAGTAATCCTTGTCACAAAATGTTATTCTGTACCATACAATGAAATATGTATCAAGTTTCTGACATGACAAGCAATAACCTGCCTCATGGTGTCCTTCCTCCTTGTACTAACCTTAGTTGTCACAGCAATGTCTTTCTCCTATTCCCAGAAATACTTACCATCACGTCCCTCATGTTTACAGTCACACAGTGATGTCACAGATACATATATACATAAGTACTACAGCGCACACCCAAAATTATGAAGAAAATATGTAAATGTTTATTCTATTCCAGATTGAAAACATTTGTTAGGGCTGTATAATGAACATTCGAGCCGCTCTATTGTATCTGTATAGCAGCCCTAATGAATGTTCCACTGCCCCTTTTGCCTAGGATGAGTCTACACTATTCACCTTCTTCCTGTGCCCCCCAAAACAATTAACCCTAACCTAGCATTAACTCCTAACCTGCCAAGTTTCCTGCAGCTAATCCCTGCCATGCTGGGCCTGCGCTACCTGCGTAGCTCCGAGCCCTCTCATAAGTGTGATTAACCCCTTGTGTGGGGAGTGGTGCTGAGCTGAATTCATCGCTGGCTCCTCAGGACTCCTGAAGTGCAGTCAGCAATTCCATCTAAGTGTTGGAATTGCTGAATGATGGTCAAAGAGGGGTTAATCTCACTTCAAACCTAAACCCAAAATGAAACTCCCAACACAATTGGTGAGAAAAGCTTCTTAGCTGGTGACACACATAAAGTGCCTTGCAAAAGTATTCATACCCCTTGAACTTTTTCACATTTTGTCACCTTACAACCACAAACTTAAATGTATTTTATTGAGATTTTAAGTGATAACCAACACAAAGTAGCAGATAATTGTGAAGTGGAAGGAAAATGATAAATGGTTTTCAAAATTTTAATCAAATAAAAATCTGAAAAGTGTGACGTGCAAAAGTCTTCAGCCCCCCTATATCAATACTTTGTAGAGCCACCTTTCGCTGCATTTACAGCCGCAAGTCTTTTGGGGTCTGTCTCTACCAGCTTTGCACATCTAGAGACTGAGATTGTTGTCCATTCTTCTTTGCAAAATAGCTCAAGCTCAGCCAGATTGGATGGAGCGTCTGTGAGCAGCAATTTTCATGTCTTGTCACAGATGCTCAATGGGATTTAGGTCTGGACTGTGCCTGGGCCATTCTAACACATGAATATTCTTTGCTCTAAACCATCCCACTGTAGCTCTGGCTGTAGGTTTAGGGTCATTGTCTTGCTGGAAGGTGAATCTCCTTCCAAGTCTCAAGTCTTTTGCAGCCTCCAACAGGTTTTCTTCCAGGATTACCCTGTATTTAGCTCCATCCATCTTCCCATCACCTCTGACCAGCTCCCCTGTCCCTGCTGAAGAAAAGCCTCCCCCAGCATGATGCTGCCCCCTATGTGTCACAGTGGGGATGGTGTGTTCAGGGGGATGAGCAGGGTTACTTTTCTGCCACACATAGCACTTTGCACTTAGGCCAAAAAGTTCAGCTTTGGTCTGATCTGACCACAGCACCTTCTTCCACATGTTTGCTGTGTCCCCTATATGGCTTGTGGCAAACTACAAATCTGTCAGTTGAGGTGGACGGCCATGTCTTGGTAGGTTTGCAGTTGTAGAATACTTTTTCCATTTTTGGATGATGGATTGAACAGTGCTCCTTGGGATGCTCAAAGCTTGGGATATGTTTTTTATAATCTAACCCTGCTTTAAGCTTCTCCACAACTTTATCTCTGACGTGTCTGATGAGTTCCTTGGTCTTCATGATGCTGTTTGTTCACTAGTGTTCTCTAACAAACCACAGAGGCCTTCACAGAACAGGTGTATTTATACTGAGACTAAATTACACACAGCTGGACTCTATTAACTCATTAAGTGACTTCTGAAGGCAATTCTGTGCACTGGATTTTGATAGGGGTATTAGAGTACAGGGGGCAGAATACTTTTGCACGTCACACTTTTCAGATTTTTATTTGATTAAAAGTTTGAAAACCATGTATCATTTTCCTTACACTTCACAATTATCTGTTACTTTGTGTTGATCGATCACTTAAAATCTCAATCAAATACATTTCAGTTTGTGGTTGTAAGGTGACAAAATGTGAAAAAGTTCAAGGGGTATGAATACTTTTGCAAGCCATTGTATATTTTGTTCCTTCTATGTAATCTTCTCTTATATATATTTGGTTCCTCTTGAATCTCCTCTTATATATATCTATATATCTATATATAGATATATAGATATATATATATTTGCTCCTCTTTTGCATAGACAACCTCAGGGTAAACCTCTCAGGACCTCACACAGTATAAATGTCTGGGTTCTTAGTGATCTGTGTCAGATACAATCCTGAGCCATAAAGATGATGTCTCTGAGTTCTCTCATCTGTGTCTTGTGTCTTTACACTCAGGGTACAGCAGTAGATACGTCTCAGATAATAATTTATACATTAACCCCTTAGTGGGAATCAGAGGTTCTTGTGGAGATGTTATTACTTCTACTAATATAGTCTTTCCTCTGCTTTCTTAGGTTCCTATGGAGAGATTGTGATGACTCAGACTCCAGAATATATCACAGCTTCTCCAGGAGATAACATCAAGATACAATGTAAACCCAGTTCTAGTGTAACTAGTACATACGCTTACATAAGCTGGTACCAACAGAAATCAGGACAAGCTCCATAAACTTCTGATCTATTGGGCGACTACACGGGCGTCCGGGATCCCAGAGAGGTTCAGTGGATCAGGATCTGGTTTGGATTATACTCTGACCATTACAGGGCTGAAGACAGAAGATGCAGCAGATTATTACTGTCAGCAGGGTAGATATACACCTCTCACACAGTGATACAGAGCCGTACAAAAACCTCCTTCCTCTATCTGCCATGTCAGTAATTTACAGGTGTCTGGGCTCGAGAAACACACAAGGCAGAAAAGGTCAAATTCCCCGGGGTAGTGTCTGCGCCTTGTGACCCTCCAGTTGTTACTAAACTGCCTGTGGCTGCCATAACCTGAGAGGAGCTGTGGTTTTCTAAATGCTGAAGGGCTTCTCTATCTATCTATCTATCTATCTATCTATCTATCTATCTATCTCTTTACCTAATTTTTACTGATACTGATAACTTGCAGTGTGATATATTTTCCTAAAAATTGTTAGATGTGTGAGACTATTCTGAGACTTGTTTCGAGTCATATTCACTGAAATCAGGTCAGATGTGATTTGGATCATGGAACTCCAGAGAACGAGCCATGTCATCAATACCTAATAGTCATCATCAGTAATGTACTATATACAGCTATATACTGCAGGACAGAATTATTACTGTGTTCTTTACAGGTCATCAAGTGATTCTATGTACAAGACACCTTGTGGGACAGAACATGATTCAAAAAAAGCGAAAAAGTGTTCAACAAACCTCATTTCCCATTTTAAATATGCGATAGATAATAGATAGATTAGATAGATAGATAGATAGATAGAACATTAGGTATTGCCTCATGTGTAAATCTATTATATCTATATATACACTACATCTCCTACAAAAAAGGAATAAAATGTGATCAAAAAGATTTACATGCCCGGACATGGCACCAATGAAAACTGAACTTGATCAAAAAAAGATTCCTCACATAGCCCCATCAATAACAAATGAAAAATAAATATATGGGTGCCATGATAGTGTTGCGGGGCAAATCCTTTATTTCTCAAAAAGCCATTTTATTTCAACTTTATTGTACAACAGAACAAAACCTACATAAATATTGTATCACTAGTATTATAATGACCCACCAGAAATGTTACCGTGTCACTTTATCACAAACAACGAGTGAACATCATAAAAGCAAACAAAAAAAGAAAAAATTGCAGGATTTAATAAAGGCTTGTGACAATTTGGGGGGATTAGTCTCAATGGCGGCAGACTCCTGGTCCCGACAGCAGTGGTTGTGGTACTGGGCGCCGGAGAGACAGCGTTCAGACGGTGCCAATTTAAAACAAAATGGCTTTTATTCAGCTTAGGAAACATACACAAAACAACAAATGACCTAGGCCACACACAGGCCCTAACTCACGGCTTGGTCCCTGACTGATCTCTGGGGCAACAAGCAGCTTGGCTCAGTAAGTCCTCTCAGGACCCCAGCCCTCTGGGAACAGACCGCCTTGTCTGTCTTTGGCTGGGTCTACGACTTCCTGCTTCCTGCAGGTTTCTCCCACCCAAAGGTGTGGCTGAGGGCCTTTCAGGCCCGGCCCTGGGTCGCTCAATAGCGCCCTCTGGGTTCACATACTCACAGGCTAAACAAAGCATAGTAAGTGCTCCAAAACTGCCATCAAAAAATACAACCTGTCATGCAAAGAATAAACCCTCATGTTGACTGAAATATATAAAAATACATGGATTTTGGAATGCAGAGATAGAAAAAAAAGGAAAAAAAGTCGCTGAGACTTAATGCCCAAATTACTGTCAATTGTGTCCTTAAAGAGTTAAATCATTATGGCGTGTCAGTGTTATATTACTAATATAGTCTATTGGGCCATTCTATAAGCATGGCTTAATAGTCAGATCTTTATAGCACCCCTGGGGGCCTTTGTTAGACTCTGGCCGCCATAGTAAAACATTGGGTCTCCCCCTTGTCAAACATCTTAGATATGGTGGCCATTTTTAACTGCAGCATCCAAGAGGTTAATTAATTGCTATCCAACTTTATTGTTCTCAGATCAATGTACAGGGGTCGAGGCTGTTACTAACAGTCTTGGTGTAGACCTGTGTGCAGACCACTGCAATCCTTGCTTTAAGCACCGCCATAAAATGGGATCACTGAGTAAAGAGTGGAAGCTAAAACGGAACTTTTATTGATACAATCCTAAAGGAATTCCCAAATAAATAAACTAACAATTAGGAAGGGTGGGTACACTAAGACCATACCAGGTGTAAATTAAATCCAATATAGCACCAGAATATGTTGACAATCCTCGTTATACAAGGACCCTCTATTTATTATTGTGTAGTCCAAATATTGAGTAGGGGTCTCAGACTGGTGACCATTTACTCCTATCAAAGAGACTGGTTTGTTTGTTCGGTAATATGTCCCTGGTGTTGTAAGGACCAACTACCCAAACATCAGTATTTTGCCACATTAGCAGCAAGACCTGACTGCAGTAAATAGATAATCCTGGATAACTCTGCCAGTCCACAGGGAGTGCATTAACTTATACCCTATGTCAGAGGAGGCCTCGAGGAAACGTGACAACACGTGAAACGGCCGTCGCCTGTTTGTTCTCCCCACATCTCACGGTGTTACCATGCTGGAAGTTATTGCCTGAAAAAAGCCGCCTTATTCAGAAATGGTGAGGGCCGCCTTTTGTTGCTTCTTTTTCTTGAGAGCATTAAATATAATAATTTATGGTATTACACCACTAAGTAGGTGTATAGTTCATATATATCCACAAAATAGATGACACAATGCAAAAATGACTAGTTCATGTAATAATAAATATAGTGCACATAAGAAGATGTATCAATAATGATACTAATGCTCAATGGCGTAGAGTACTCATGTGCACACAAGGATTATACCAAATGTATAAAACACACCATAGTTACTTAAACATACTGTATATCCAAGCCATTAGAATAATTACATATTCATGACAATGTAATGACAGACAAAGCCTAATCAATCCATATGTATAAAATATACCGATATGGCCCGCAACCTCCACCATCAGCCCCAACGTGCGGTTCGTCCCTGTTTTGTCAGGGGACTGTAAGGTGGAGTTTGACAAATGGGCATATAAAGGAAGCTCCGCGGGTGTTTTTACTAACCTCATCAGAAATGCGCTGATATCCAGATAGCGTGTACTGAAGACATGTCCGCACAATACACATATCGCGTGAATCACATTTCAGAATGTAATCCTGCGCCTGCGCATTGTTTTTATAGAAGCTAAGCATAAGGTAATGCAGTTATGTGCATGTGTTAAAGAGGTTCCCATTACCAAATATAAAGTACCCTTAATCTAATAAGTGGAACCAAATCTGATGATGCAGTCACATTATCATCATCTACAGAAGAGAGAAACATACAATGTATCCAGAAAGGATGTGACCACTAATGTATATAAGGTACTTATAGTGATAACTGGGCACACCCAATGGAATATATCTCTTATATATATAAAAATGAGTTCCTGTCTGTCTGTCTGTCTGTTCTTTATGCGCGACCAAACGACTGGACCGATCCTCACCAAATTTGGCACACATGTACATCAGGTGTCCGGGAATATTATAGACTGGGTCTCAGCTCTCTTGGACGTACCGTTCCTGAGGTACAGTATTCCCAAAAAATGACCAGCATTAGTCTATACAAGCCTGCAAGTCTTTCACTCATATTCCAACTGCCATACACACGGTCACATGTCCCTTATCAGTCAATAACAGCTCGCAGGCGCTTACTCTTCTCAGGCACACAGGTTTCCATAGCAACCAAGCTATGTATGACCTGTATTAGTGAATAGCAGTTCACAGGACCTTAAATATTCAGTCATATCACGTGTATCAGCCAATATAAGTTCACATTTAATTTACCAGGTTTCCATAACAACACAGCCATAAATAGACTGTACCTATACTGGACTCAGTGGCATAACTAACAATGGCAGGGCCCCAAGGCGAACATTTGACAGGGGGACCCCCCCCCGGCAACCCCCCCCCTGCACAAACTGCATTTCTGCACACACTATTATGCCCCATACTCTCCTCAGGCACACAGGTTTCCATAGCAACCAAGCTATGTATGACCTGTATTAGGGTGGGTTCACACCTGCGCTTCAGTCCGTCCGTTGCCAATCCGAGAGAAAATCTCGGCGAACGGGATTGGCATCGGATACAGACAGGTCAGCGACGCATTGGTTAAAAACCCATTCATTTTAATGGGTTTTTAAAGCAATGCGAGGGTGTCCGATTGCACCCTCTGCGCTGCGAAACCGTTTTTTTTTCCTCGGACACGAAGTCCTGCATGTCCGACTTTGTTTCCGACGAAAAAAAAAGGATTCGCAGCGCAGAGGGTGCAATCGGACACCCTCGCATTGCTTTAAAAACCTATTCAAATGAATGGGTTTTTAACCAATGTGTCGCTGACCTGTCTATCCGATGCCAATCCCATTCGCCGAGATTTTCACTTGGATTGGCAACGGACGGACTGAAGCGCAGGTGTGAACCCACCCTTAGTGAATAGCAGTTCACAGGACCTTAAATATTCAGTCATATCACGTGTATCAGCCAATATAAGTTCACATTTAATTTACCAGGTTTCCATAACAACACAGCCATAAATAGACTGTACCTATACTGGACTCAGTGGCGTAACTAGCATTGGCAGGGCCCCAAGGCGAACATTTGACATGGGACCCCCCCCCGGCAACCCCCCCCACGCACACAAACTGCATTTCTGCACACACTATTATGCCCCATAGTGGCCCCTGCATACACTATTAGGCCCCATAGTGGCCCTTGCACACAGTATTCTGCCCCATAGTGGCCCCTGCACACAGTATCATAGTGGCTCCTTCATATAGTATTATGCGCACTTCCCGCTACTTCTTCAATGTTGGACCAGATGTCACGTGAGCCAGGCATGTATCGCAACGCATAATGACATCGGACTGGCCCACCAACATCTGGGACGCCAAGGAGGCCCAAAGTCTGCTGAAAAGACCCCAGAGTATAATGATAGCAGTGTTTGTGGGGTTCACGGCCCACAGGCCTTACTTACCAATCCCCGCTCCTGCTCACAGCCGCCTCTGCAGAAGGTGAAGTGCAGGCGGCCGTGAGCAAGAGTGGGGATCGTTAAGTAAATAGGGCCCGTTACCTGCTGGTGTTAAAAAAAAAAAAAAAACATCAGAGGCCCGCCGGGTCCCCTAATGTCCCGGGCCCTGTGGCAGCTGCTACCACTGCTAAACCGGTATTTACGCCACTGACTGGACTGCCATACTGGATTTCAGCATTCTTATAAATTGAAATGTTTTTTAAACTACTCATGTCCCCTGTAGCAAAACGCATGGCTGATGCTCAAGCTAATGAAAACTCTCAGCAGACCCAAGCCTGTCTCCAATCTGATAAGGTATGTTACAGACAATAGGGAGCTGCTGAAACTCCCCAGCAGACCCAAGCCCGTCTCCAATCTGACAAAGCATTGTCAGCCACATGCACACAGCTGCACTCCAGGTTTCAATAACAACCCAGCCATTTTTCTTCACTGCTGTAGGTCAGCTTTAAAGGGGCAGGGCGCTGTGGATGACACTGTTACACAAGGTCACATACACACAGCTTTACTCCAGGTTTTCCATAACAACCGATCGCAGGTTTTTCACTGATTTTCAAACTGAGATGAACATGATCACATGACACTTATGGACCAATGGAAAATCGCAGGTTCAGTCTTGACATACACACAGCTTTACACCAGGTTTCCATAGCAACCAAGCTATTTATGTCCTGTATGAGTCAATAGCAGTTCGCAGGTCCTTAAATATTCAGTCATATGACGTGTATTAGCCAATGTAAGTTCACATTTCTTTACCAGGTTTCCTAGCACACAGCCAAAATAGCTATACCTATACTGGACTGCCATACTGGTGTCAGTGCAAACTGGCCAATCTTATGGGGTCACTACACAAACAAAAAATGAAATATACCTGTGCGAAGCTGGGTCCTTCCTCTAGTATATATATATATATATATATATATATATATATATATACATTTACATTTATTTATATAAATAAATGTAGCAGATACATCAAGCACATATATAATAATCCATATGAACAAACCAATAATGCAATAAGAAAGTGACAAACTCCCCATGATAAAAAAAAAAAGAATATGGTGATGTATGAAAGTAAGAGCAAGGAATTTCAGCGTGAATAAAGTAATAATGTTATAATGAATCCATCCTCAGCTGGTCATCCAGCTGTCCAATATGCGACTTCCATATATCCAGTGGTCCGAACACTATTATGCTCAATTCTGCTGTGAATAAGAAAACACAATTATACAAATATATCCCCATATCCCCCAGATTAAAAGTAGGTGCGGGCCCTGACTTTTCATTTCAATGTATGATTCTGATAATATAGAAATGCCACATAGAATAGGACCCAAATATCATATAGTCCATATTTATATACCACTATAGCCTCCACTGCAAAACTAAAACATCCCAAATCAGATTCATTACCAACTACCATAGCAGATGGAATTTAGGAGCATTATAGATCAGTTCTTGTCTATCCCAAGACAGGTTAGAGATCTACATACAATGTTACCATTGAAATCTGTACTAAAGACCAAACAGAGCAAAAGCCTTGGTGATATTCTTGTAAAGAGTTACTATATTCCACCAGTGACTAAATACAGCTTCACCAGTAAAGTCCCTAAGTGGGGGTCATCACAATGTGGGAATTGCTCGGCCTGCAAATTCATGATCAGATCTGAAACATTTATGTATTCGCAAAGGAGTTAACAATACAAAATAGTTGACAGTATGAACTGCAGAAGCAACGGAGTAGTATATTATGTGGACTTATATATATTGGAATAACCTCTTGTGAATTGTGGGTGAGAGTCCTGGAACACACGTGGGACATCAGGAAAGCAATAGAGTCACAGGAACAGACCCTATCACTGAACCTCAAACCAGTCACCCAGCACAAAACCGAAATGTTGCAGCTCTAGGTAAGAGCCATCGACCAAGTCCACCTGGGAACGAGAGGTGGTGACCTTATGACAAGGTTACTGCAACTAGAAACAAAGTGGATAGGAACTTTACAAACTCTAACACCCAAAGGACTCAATAAAAAAGGGCATTGGGTGTTTTCTGAAGACATGTCTGTCGGCACACTGTTCATTTGTACTGATGCACATTGGGGTGAAAACTTCCCCAGGATCCCAATTTTTTTTTTCAGTTTTAATGCTATTATTGGTTTTGGGATGGAGGCCATAGTGGTAAATAACTATAGACTATATGATATTTGGGTCCTATTCTATGTCACATTTCCATATTATGTCACTAGTTTTTTGGTATTTATATTCATTACATGAACTGGTTATTTTTGCATTGTATCATCTATGTTGTGGATATAAACAGTATAAACTATACACCTATTTAGTGGTGTAATATCATGAATTATTATATTTAATGCTATATAAACACATGGACAAAATTGTTGGTACCCCTCGTTTAATGAAAGAAAAACCCACAATGGTCACACAAATAACTTGAATCTGACAAAAGTAATTTGCCAAACTACATGTTAACAAGCCACAAAGCTTCTGCGAGAATGTCTTATAGACAGATGAGGCAAAAATCGAAATTTTTGACAAGGCACATCAGCTCTATGTTCACAGATGGAAAAATGAAGCATATCTTGAAAAGAACACTGTCCCTACTGCTCATGAGGAGTGGCCAAAATACCTGCTGAGAGGTGCAGAAGTCTCATTGACAGTTACAGGAATCGTTTGATTGCAGGGATTGCCTCAAAAGGTTGTGCAACAAAATATTAAGTTAAGGGAACCATCATTTCTGTCCAGGCCTGTTTCATGAGTTTTCTTTTTTTAAAACATTCTGTTGAAGCCTGGTTGAAAAGCAACGTCTGGCTTTCATTTGTTCATTTTCATAAAATTTTTATATATTATTACTTTTATCAGATTCAAGTTATTTCTGTGACCATTGTGGGTTTTTCTTTCATTAAACGAGGGGTACCAATAATTTTGTCTAAGTGTGTAATTATATTTTCTGAATATGCAATACGGCACTTTTTATGTATATACAAAAACTTTTTTGTGCTTATAATAAAATTTATTTATATATATGCTAAATTGATGTTATGATTCATTGGGATTGGTAAAAGAGTACTTTATCTGGGGTATAGGGAAAAAAAAGGATATTAAGTAGACACATAGATCTGCAGAGGAGCTGTGTACAGAAAATGGTCGGACTATTGGTAACATTGCTCCATTCCTGTCAGTTTGGGTTTTACCCTGTTAGTCAATCCTTGGAGCTGTCCGGTGCTGAATCACTAGGGACGGGGATGAGACTCTTATTTGTTGGGCAGCCAAACATATAGATGTATGTAAAGCCCATACTATATGACATGTATACCCCAGAATGACAGACATTACAGATGGAGCAGAGATGTCTTCCTCCCATGGCCTATCATGCCTTACCTCTGACATTATTTCCTCTGTACAATCCATGTCTGATGAAGGTTACATTGTGCCAACCGGAACGTTACATATGTTTTAGATTATATATCACAATAAATGGACTGATAATGGGAACAGTCAGGGAGGAGGAGAAATCTCTACTCATTGTATTATGTGCTGAACATTTCCTAGTTTATAGAATGTGACAGCGAGGAGAAGACGCTTTATATAGATAGAAGAAGGGAAATCTGTGACTAGGACTGGAGCAGTGTCATCTACATGTCATGTCATCTGGAGGATTTCCATATTTCCTGTGTTACATCATCTCTCAGACTATTCCCTGGAGATTTCATGTGATATAAATAAGACATGAAACCAATGATCTGTGTCTGTGAGCGTCCAGAACAATGAAGATGGTTTCCCTGAGATATCTGCTCTGTGTGCTGTATCTTTACATACAAGGTAATGTCCAGTGAGGTTTCTACTATGTGGGATAGATGAGAAGAAATAGGACATGACTGTATACATGTAGTAAGAGGAGAATGATCACATGTCATTTCTAGCAATGATTCTCACCATTATCTCTTCTCTTTCTGCCCCATTTATTTATTTTATTATTATTATTATTATTATTATTATTATTATTATTATTATATGTACAGAGGCTTATTATGTCATTAAATCTCAGACTTGGAGAGATATGAGCGAGGCTCCATGGATGTCCAGATCTCCTCATTTCAGTTTTATTTAACTCCTTTACCTAAATTCAAAGCCAATACAAAGTCCATACCCCTCATACAAGTACATAAGCATGTATACAGTGCTGGCCAAAAGTATTGGCACCCCTGCAATTCTGTCAGATAATACTCAATTTCTTCCAGAAAATGATTGCAATCACAAATGCTTTGGTAATAATATCTTCATTTAATTTGTCGCCAATGGAAAAACCACAAAAAGAATTGTCAAAAAGCCAAATTTGATATAATTCCACACCAAACATAAAAAAGAGGGTGGACAAAAGTATTGGCACCCTTTGAAAAATCATGTGATGCTTCTCTAATTTGTGTAATTAACAGCACCTGTTACTTACCTGTGGCACATAACAGGTGGTGGCAATAACTAAATCACACTTGCAGCCAGTTGAAATGGATTAAAGTTGACTCAACCTCTGTCCTGTGTCCTTGTGTGTACCACATTGAGCATGGAGAAAAGAAAGAAGACCAAAGAACTGTCTGAGGACTTGAGAAGCAAAATTGTGAGGAAGCATGAGCAATCTCAAGGCTACAAGTCCATCTCCAAAGACCTGAATGTTCCTGTGTCTACCGTGCGCAGTGTCATCAAGAAGTTTAAAGCCCATGGCACTGTGGCTAACCTCCCTAGATGTGGACGGAAAAGAAAAATTGACGAGAGATTTCAACGAAAGATTGTGCGGATGGTGGCTAAAGAACCTCGACTAACATCCAAACAAGTTCTAGCTGCCCTGCAGTCCGAGGGTACAACAGTGTCAACCCGTACTATCCGTCGGCGTCTGAATGAGAAGGGACTCTATGGTAGGATACCCAGGAAGACCCCACTTCTGACCCAGAGACATAAAAAAGCCAGGCTGGAGTTTGCCAAAACGTACCTGAGAAAGCCAAAAACTTTTTGGAAGAATGTTCTCTGGTCAGATGAGACAAAAGTAGAGCTTTTTGGGAAAAGGCATCAACATAGAGTTTACAGGGAAAAAAAAGAGGCCTTCAAAGAAAAGAACACGGTCCCTACAGTCAAACATGGCGGAGGTTCCCTGATGTTTTGGGGTTGCTTTGCTGCCTCTGGCACTGGACTGCTTGACCGTGTGCATGGCATTATGAAGTCTGAAGACTACCAACAAATTTTGCAGCATAATGTAGGGCCCAGTGTGAGAAAGCTGGGTCTCCCTCAGAGGTCATGGGTCTTCCAGCAGGACAATGACCCAAAACACACTTCAAAGAGCACTAGAAAATGGTTTGAGAGAAAGCACTGGAGACTTCTAAAGTGGCCAGCAATGAGTCCAGACCTGAATCCCATAGAACACCTGTGGAGAGATCTCAAAATGGCAGTTTGGAGAAGGCGCCCTTCACATCTCAGGGACCTGGAGAAATTCCAGCAGAGCATTGTAAGAAACTCATTGATGGTTACCGGAAGCGGTTGTTCGCAGTTATTTTGTCTAAAGGTTGTGCTACCGAGTATTAGGCTGAGGGTGCCAATACTTTTGTCCGGCCCATTTTTGGAGATTTGTGTAAAATGATCAATGATTTGACTTTTTTTTCATTCTCTTTTGTGTTTTTTCTTTGCAAGCAAAATAAATGAAGATATTATTACCAAAGCATTTGTTATTGCAATCATTTTCTGGAAGAAATTGAGTATTATCTGACAGAATTGCAGGGGTGCCAATACTTTTGGCAAGCACTGTAGCTTTATCTCTTCAGGAAGCAAAGTGGTCTCTTCTCCAAAATAAATCTTCATGACAAATACACGGCTTTTATTTATTTATTGAGCTTGCTTGTATAGCGCCATCATATTCCACTGCGCTTTTACAGACATTGTGGTCACTGTCCCATATAGGGCTCACAATCTACATTCCCTATCAGATTGTCCTTGGAGTGTGGGAGGAAAACGGAGGACACAAACGCAAACAAGGGGAGAACATACAAACTCCCTGCAGATGTCCTTGGCAGGATTCAAACTCCAGCGGTGCAAGGCAACAATGCTAACCACAGAGCCAGCGTACTGCTTTATAAATCCCCTGATTTTCTTCCCTCCACACCTGAGGTGTATCTCCCCTTTGGACCATGTAATAAGATGACTCTGCTCCTCTTCATCTGATATCATGTGGTTACTCCTTCCTTGCAGATAGAAGTTACTACATCTCTATCTCATGTATCCACTAGGTGGCAGCAGCAGCTCATGTATCTCTGTCTATGAGCAGTAAAATACTAATGTACATTGTAATTGTAGAGATGATACATCATGTGATGTCACACATGTCATACATGAAGAAAAACCAAAATCCATCCAGAGCTCAGTATTCATGACTCTTCCCCAATCTCTCCTGGTCTGATAAAAGGGACATCAAATAAGAATCTATAGGAGTTATACTACTGACCTAAGAGAAGGGTCCTACATAGTCACAGTGATGCGGTCACAATGAAACCAAAATCCTCATAGCCCAGAAAATTGTAAACAGATTGTTATCTGATGGTTCATCTCCATGTGGTTTTAGGGTGAGCGCAGACAATCTATAGGTGACCACATCCATGCTGTATCTGGAGCCCTGAAGTGGACAATGCACATACAATGTTGTAGATAAGAGTATGCGCCCATCAGTCACTGCACATGGCCTGGGCTTTGGGCATGGTATGGATTCGGCTCACCCTAAGGAAGACGACACATCTGTTACCAATCACAATTGTCCATCGATAAGATCATCTGCAAACTGCACGGCCATGAGGCTATTGTCTGTACTATAGATGTATCACTGCCAAGGCTGGGCTGTATGGTGGACACTACATGGGACCCTACACTGAAAAAATGACCTTACTATGACCAACATCATAGAAGAAGCCTGTACTGAAAGAAGGACAAGGAGGAGAGGACATTACTTTCTTATCATTTGGTTAAAGGGGTCTTCTGGTTTCAGCAAGTAAGATCCATCATATACACTATGTAGTTTCTGCAGAAGTTTTTTGAGCCAAAGTCTGACACTTCTCCTCTCTTGTATCCACTTCTGTGTTTGACTCAAACAGCTGAATAAAAACCTGCCACAAAAACCTGCATGTGTGAATCCGGCCTACAGGATCTTCTGTGTATAATGATAAGATCTAGAACTTTCCATTATATTTCTGCACCAATTCCTCATGGCTTTCCACATCTCTGCTTGCTGTCATTCAGTAGGAACCTCCATTGTTATTTCCAGCTGATAACAACCTGTCCTGCTCTTATCTATGTATTCTCTTATTTTACATCTTCTTACATTTTATTCTATTGGATCAGAGGAGAAGAAGGATCAAGTATGAGGATGTGATACAGAGGAGCCTGACACATGGAAGAGGGGGCAGAAGAGGAGGAGACATGGACAGGGGGCTTGTATACATCAAAGGGGAGTAGAAGACATAATGGGGAGTCAGAAGAAAGGAAACACCTAATGGGGGAACAGACAACATAACAGGGGAGTGGGGGAGAGCAGGACACAGAAGTGGACATAGGAGCCAGGAGGACAGATTGTCATTGTATGGGCAAAGTGTTTGTAAAGCCTCCGGATGTCTCTAGTGATGGACAAAAACTTCTATAGTCTTAGGAATATTTCTGAGAACAATAAGGAGATGAGAAATGAGGAAAAAATTTGGGATTCTTTCTAATAATAATTTCTTGCAGTAAGATCCAGATGACTGGTCAGTGACACCCGGCACAATGTCCATGTCTCCTGCGTTACATCTCTGCTCTCAGGGGACATCTCCTCCAGGGATTACAGCTGTATATAGGAGACATTGTCCAGGGGACATCTCTATAGTCTATAGTGGCCATCAGTCCAGGGAGATGAAGATGGGTTTACAGGGAGTGTTACTGGGTCTAATCCTTGTCCTCATTCATGGTGAGAGGTTGGTGAGATGATGGACAGGACAGTAGTAGAGATAACACAGCACAATGAGGTGACATTAACACTAACACTTATGTTTTCTGGATCATTCCTTACAATCCTGTGGACGGATCATAATGACCCAATCTCCAGATCTCATCACTGATAATCTAATCTCTATACAGCGCCCACATGAGCCCAGAATCCTCCACTACAATCCAATCTATCAGACTTTTACCTTTGTCTCCAGATCTCCATATACACACATACTGTATATACTGTATATCCTCAGTACTGTAAAGTACAAGTGAATCTCACATCATTTATCTACAGATATTCAATACTGTTAAGCACAAGTCACTTCTTACTAAGTAGACACATAGACCTGCAGAGGAGCTGTGTACAGAAAATGGTCGGACTATTGGTAACATTGCTCCATTCCTGTCAGTTTGGGTTTACTCTGTTAGTCAATCCTTGGAGCTGTCCGGTGCTGAATCACTAGGGACGGGGATGAGACTCTTATTTGTTGGGGAGCCAAATATATAGATGTATGTAAAGTCCATATAATATCACATGTATACCCCAGAATATCACAATAAATGGACTGACAATGGGAACAGTCAGGGAGGAGGAGAAATCTCTACTCATTGTATTAAGTGCTGAACATTTCCTAGTTTATAGAATGTGACAGCGAGGAGAAGACGCTTTATATAGATAGAAGAAGGGAAATCTGTGACTAGGACTGGAGCAGTGTCATCTACATGTCATGTCATCTGGAGGATTTCCATATTTCCTGTGTTACATCATCTCTCAGACTATTCCCTGGAGATTTCATGTGATATAAATAAGACATGAAACCAATGATCTGTGTCTGTGAGCGTCCAGAACAATGAAGATGGTTTCCCTGAGATATCTGCTCTGTGTGCTGTATCTTTACATACAAGGTAATGTCCAGTGAGGTTTCTACTATGTGGGATAGATGAGAAGAAATAGGACATGACTGTATACATGTAGTAAGAGGAGAATGATCACATGTCATTTCTAGCAATGATTCTCACCATTATCTCTTCTCTTTCTGCTCCAAGTTTCCAGTGGACGGATCACATTGACCCAATCTCCAGATCTCACTGTGTCCCCAGGAGATACAGCCACCATCTCATGTCAGTGCAGTGAGAGTCCTTATCACAGTGGGTATAAAAAGGATCTCATACCCTGGTACCAACAGAAATCCGGGCAGCCTCCAAAACTTCTCATCTATGATGCCAGCACTCGATATTCTGGAATCCCAGAGAGGTTCACTGGATCTGGATCTGGAACTTCATTCTCTCTTACAATCCGAGCAGTGACAGAAGACGATGCAGCAGATTATTACTGTCAGCAGTATACATATACACCTCTCACACAGTGATACAGAGCCGTACAAAAACCTCCTTCCTCATTTACCATTATATCACTATATAAAGCTTCATACACAGTAACAGAAGAAACTCTCAGAGCGTTCAGTGATTTATCACTTCTCTTGTATTTCTATGTAAGTTTCCTTTTATTGTTGTTATTGTCTCATGAAAGTCGTGTCTGACTAGACATTTCCTCCGCAATGTCCACAGTAGACCACTGAGACATCTCTGTGTCCCCAGGAGATACAGTCACCATCTTATATACAGCCAGTGAAGGTGAATACTGTGCAATGTCTTACAAAGCTACCAATAGAAATCTACTCAACGGACAAAACTTCTTATCTATATAATATACTGATATACAGGAGTCCCAGACCGGCCCCACACCAGAAAAATCAGGGTGGACACATCTGGAACAGTGGATATACTGTATAAATACTTGGGGTTTACGGGTTTAACCCTTTTAGAAGCAGAGCTGACATATACATGATGAGGTATTGTCAACTCCTTCCAGCTATCATTACCCCAAAATGTTTCCCCCCCAAATATAAACTTACAGCTCCTTAGTTGAATTTTATTGGCCACAGCAGCCATTTAATTTACATAAAATACAAACAATTAAAAATATATATAAACATCATTTCCAACTGTTAACTAGCTCTCACTCCAAGCAAGGCCCAGACGTGGTAGATCCTTTGAGACACTAAATCTGGTTATAAGCAATGTTTATTACCTGCAGCCGTTCTAAGCCCCAGCTCAAAGACACCAATTCACACCACCCGGGTGATGAGGATTTCTTCCTATTCCGCCTGCATATTTCAGGCCAGGCCAAATGCCAAAGCCATAATAACTCCAGGGAGTCCAGAACCTTATAGGTTCCCCCATATCCTCCATAGATCATAAGTAACCACCAACTCTGAGGACCCACCAATGACACGAGAGCTTGAATAACCTTAAGCCATCGAGTCCCAGTACACACCAAGTGCCACCTCAATTCCGCCTTGCAATGCTAGACACCATAAGTCAATTCCTATGGCATTTAGGTGTATGCTGTAACGTCTCCAAAAATTCCCCTCGCCAGACTCCAACTTTGTGCCTAACCACCATGCCCCCATTCCATCATACAAAGCGACCGACTGCCTAATTGACCTTTATCCACACTTTATTAAACAAGCGTGCATCGCTCGAGACATGCCTATACACAATGTCCGACCAGACCGTGATAACACCAGGGAACAACACCCATAACCTGGAAGTGATGGACCCCCAGATCGTTGCCGCCTACATGCAAGACTTAAACATCTGGAGGCCAGTCCAGTTGCGAAAAGTGGGGGAACTCAGGCAGCACCCTTACCCATGACATCCCTCTATGGCCTAACTATTGTAAGGTCTCTGCTAGGTCTCTGGAAAACCCCAAATGGCATCCATCTGGGTGGACTGCCACCTTCAGCACACCCCAGAAGACAAAGGAGTGTCCCAAGATCCAGATAAACAGGGAGCAGCAGCTGCAAAAAAAGGGGGAAAAGATGCAACACAGTTAAAACTTTATGGTAACAGAACTGATAAAACATAAAGAAATAAGTGTGAAAGTAACCGCTAGCCTCGCAACGATGCAAACGACACCCCTAGCAGCTCAGGGAGAACATTGGACTGAAACCACAATGATTGCTACCTACCATTGCAATGCACAACATTATCCCCCAAACCATGAGTAGCTGCTTCCATTGCATCTTCAATTGGGAAAGAGTGACCCTATAACAGGGAAGGAAAGATCCATCCCCATGGGTCAGAAGTGCGGAGTCGCAATGCCGAGTGTGCATACCATACCTTTGCAGGCACCAGAACGATATGTTATCCCAGCACTGCAAACGAAACTACCCTACGCCTACAGCCTTCACAGTCCGTTTTTGATCTCCATATGACAAACTCCACCTCGTCCGCATACAAGCTAACGTTGTCCCTCCTTAACCCACCTGCTTTTGTGGTGCTTGGGCATACCAATTTTCCCATGGCTCTGATAAAAGCCCAGGAAAAAGACAACCGAAAAAAAGAGAGCTGAACAGCGCACAGAATCTAAGTGTGTGCCCAAAGTTTCAAGCAGGGAGAAAGACACTGGACAATGCCTGATCCAAAGCAGTTTGCTGCCACCTCCAAGCTTTCAGTGTCTGTTTAACCAAACAGGTTTTCATAACATCAACCCACACCCAAAGTTTAAAAACAAATGCCAAACCAGCCATGAAAGTATTTATTTTGGGAAATGACCAGCTGATCCTTTTACAATGCCCAAGTAATAGTAAAAGCCTAGTTTCATACAATAATGGGGAACAGTTCGAGAAAGGCAACATTTTTGACTAAACCTACAGTTTTCCAACACTCCGGCCACTGACCCGCACACCATTTCTCCTGGAAATATATGCCGAAACCCAGGCCAAGATCCGTATCTGTGAAAAGGTCTCAATCTGGGGCTGCAAATGCATCACCAATGACTTCCCATTGTAGGTCTCTAAAAAAGTTGCTTACACCTCCAGGTCTTCATGCAATTCCCGTCACAAATCAACAAAGTGGTGCACTGCTTAACGCCCGCCATAGCGGCTGCCAAGTGCCTGTAGAATATACGCCCCATTGGCATAATTCTGAAGGTGAAGTTGATCTTCCCAAGGAGACACTGGAGCTCTCTCAGGGTCCAAATCACACAGCCCAACTCACATTTTTGTAATATGAATAGACACCGTCTTCCTGAAACTTCTGATGCACGGACAAAACCTTACCGGTAGAGGTGGAGAGATTTCCTAAGAGTTGTATAGCGTCCAGCAAACAATTGAGCTCAGGTCTTGTGTAAATCGTAACTTTTCATGAATGAACATCACAAAAATAGATAATAAACACTGATAAATTCTCCAATGTTTAAACAAAAAAAGAAGGTGCTTAGCTTACGCGTTTTGGGGAGCAATCCCCTTAGTCATAGCCTTTTCAAGATGTGTCTCCCTTCCCTTTTCCACCTTTGTAGCAGCGTGAAGCGTCATGCGCACCTCCGCAGGACGAGCATTCGTGCTTGAGGATTTTACCCCAAATTTCATTAAAGGCAAAATAAAACCTTCTATGGGATGCTGCTGAGTGCCCTGAATGGTCAGGAACCCTGGCTCTTGCCTGAAAGCGCTGACCCGACACTCCTGCCCGTACCGGCACAGTCACTCTTAACCACAGGGCGATGTCCTTATGATCCCAGCAAATGCTGGATTGCACAGCCTTTCTCAGACGAAATGGTTCATCATATATGAGCCAGGCCTGGCCCCCATAAACTCTATATGCCTCCCATATGGCATCCATATAGCAAAATAGCACCGAGCAATTCTAGAGTGCCTTTTCACCAATTATACTGGACAGTATCACAAAGGACTGTAATCAATTGGAGAAAGTACGTGGTATTAGACGGTACCTTCTCTTCTCCTCATCTTCCTTCTTGGAATCATACTTTTCTACACGGTCTAAATTGAAATGCTGCAGGGGAAGAAGTGAAAAAATTTCCACATATTCTCACCTCCATATTTTCTCCTGTGTTTCCTATTTCAAATGGGCTCCCAGGGGCCCTTCAAAACAAATATAAACATTGCCTTTTGCATCATATAACACATGCAAGTCTTTTTCCTTCTCTTTCTCCCCCTCAACACTGGTTTTCCCACATCTGAAGTCGCAGCTGCCTCGCTTGTACCCGCCATAGCTTGACTGGTGGACAGACCAGCGGGACCATTACCTCCCAAAACCAAAACTGCTGGTGAATTGGTAACCCCAGGACCCCATCCACTCTGCCAATGACGGAAACTCTTGCATATTAGCTAAACACTGTCTGACTAGTACTTCAATGACACCTCTACCCACCTCCACAGACTGATCCCCTAATCCTTGAATAGGTAGTAGAGACGAAATAGGAAAAACACAACTTGCTGTAATCTCATCTGACTGCCTAGGCACTATCATTAGTCAAAGTTCCCAGATCCAGTCCTATGACTGCGGCGGTGGAAGCGGAAGGAGGATCAACTGTAGGTGAAGGAGCAGAAGGCCTATCAGCTTCCAGTGTGTCACTGGCTGCAGGTGGTGTAGTCACAATGCTGCTTCTGACGGTGGTGCCCGGGCTGGCTGCCCGACGCCCACTAGAAGGAGAATGCTAGGAGTGCTGTGCCTGTAGCCTCCGGTCAGAGACAGGGGTCATGCCATGCTGGGTGTCCTCCCCTCTGCTGGGCTCTCCTTTGGAGGACACTGAACCTGGTCTTGCATGTGCACCATATTGGGAGGGAGGTGGCATGGCCATCTCCCTCCATTGTTGGCCCCACCACACTACCGGATTCCTTCCGGAGCAGGTCCACTGCAAGGAGGATGTCTGGACTGTGTCTGACTCCAAAGGGTCCCTGGAGGTCCTCCGCCTGCCGGCACCAGGTTCTGGAGGCCTCCACAGGGCTCAAGTGCGCCGAAGGCCAAGTCCTCCTCTGCTGGCATGGAGAAGTGGGAGGCTGAACAGAGGTCTACCCCGGCCCCTGCAATAGTCCCTGAAGCTAGGACCGAAGCCAGTCAGGACCCTTATCGGTGGCAATCACAAAGAGCTGAGAGATCACGGCCTCCAGCTCCATTACGAGGTCAGTGTAGCACAAAACAAAGATAGAGCAGATTTCCAATATGTGCCACTGCCTCTAAGACTAACTATTGAAAGCGCAGGTGACAGTTTATAAGGAGCCCACCTCTCCACTAGCCCACCCCTATCTCCTCCCCATCTACCCCCTAGTCCACCCCTCCCATGGCCCTCTATCTTTAACCTCTTCCAGTCCATCTTCATCCTTGTCATGTGACTACTGTGACCGATATTATAGCAAATCTATCTAGTAGAGATCTACAGTCCACAACCTATGTCAGGAGATAGAGGGCTCATTGTAACATGGACACATCTGTAAAGGGGGACATGACATAAAGTAATAGCATATCACAATCGTAGTGTTCAAGTACAGACAAGATGAGACATTACAGAGTACTAAGTCAATTTACACAATGGGACTGAGGGCCTTGCTTGCAAGAGCTTACAATCTATGAGGTAGAGGGAGTGACGCAAGAAGTGGTAGGGACAGCCTAGGAGGTAGCATTGCTTATACAGTGGTCCAGACATTTTTGTGATAAAGGTTATTTTCATCACACATATAAATTGTGCTGTCACCAGAACTTCATTCTCTCTCACAGTCCGAGCAGTGACAGAAGACGATGCAGCAGATTATTACAGGTATACAGGTTATAGATATCCTCTATATATACAGTGATACAGAGCCGTATAAAAACCTCCTATGTAATATGTAATCTTATCCGCAAACATGGATCCAAAAAAAAAAAAAAAAATCGTATGATCCCCTACACTTGTCTGTGCTACAATGCAGACAAAAATAGGATGTGCTTCATAATTTGCGGTCCTTTGGATTTGGCACAGACACACGTCTGCAAAAAATGTGGGCCCATAGAAATGCTTGTGTCCGTACTTTGATCGGCAATTTGGATCTGTGAATGCGGATAAAAGTATTGTGTGCAGGACGCCTTATCCAGACAATATGCTAACAGTCCGTTTCCATGCTAAAATGTACCAAGGTCAGTTGTGCAGTAATTCCTGGGTTAAGGGTGTAAAGTCTGTCTGATATTATAAATTGGTGCAGAGCACACAGGACAGCCCGCTTCTCACTGGACTTCCAACATACTGGACAATTGGGGGAAATGGCTAACTTGTTATCTAGGACTAGGGTTGGCTGCGCTTGTTCTGTGCCTTGCTGTGTATGCGCTCTACTGGTCTATGTGATGCCAGTATCATTGTATCCAAAAAGCTGAGAATAATATTAATCGAGGTTTGGGTTTACCAAAGAGTCCTGGCCAAATTCTGTAGCAGGGAGGTGTTGGCAGAGCTGCCCTGGTTGAAGAAGTTCTCGGATTATTTTCCCATCATATCAAACATCATATTATTCCTTATGGGGCACAATATCTAGACATTATCACGTGGTGTTCTCTTGTGACTCTGGTCACCATGGTTACACGCACTATTTTTACTCATGTATTGGGATTCTACCATTATTGTAAAGTAGTGTCTATTTCTTCTAAGAGCTTCTACATTGTGTTATAGCATTGTGGAGATACAATATGGCATTGTTGGTTCCAGCACCTTTTCTATGTTCTGATCAGACATACTGGTATCACTTGATCTATACAGGAATGACTTCTACCCATAAATGCAGTATGTTGTCCACACCCCGCACAGCATCTGGCGACAAGGACAGTGGAGATGGCTGATATATGCAGCAGTTGTTCAGAGCCATATTTTACTTTCCTCTATATATTTTCTATTCTACTTTATTTTAGATATACTACTGAAACCAGGCATAAAACCAAGGATGCATCACCCACTTACTTTTAATTGCTTTCAAGACAGCTGAGTTTTCTATAATGGACATCATTTACAAAGATATTCGGCCACTTTTCTTCTGCGTCTGCAGTGTCTTTCAGAGGTAAATGTCGGGAGGATTTTAACACATATCCCTCAAATGGCTACCTCTGGCACATGGCTCAGTTTAAGGTATACAGTGGCATCTGTTACTTATCAGCTCCCATGTTATATAAGATGAATACTGTGGTATACATTTATCATTTTTCCTATATTTGGGACAGTTCGGCAGACTTGCCTTTTTCCCTGCTCTATGGAACAAATATGTCAACATATACCAGCATGGTGGAGGACTCTCTTATACCAGCATGATGGAGGACTCTCTTGTACCAGCATGGTGAAGGACACTCTTGTACCAGCATGGTGGAGGACACTCTTGTACCAGCATGGTGAAGGACTCTCTTGTACCAGCATGGTGAAGGACACTCTTGTACCAGCATGGTGGAGGACACTCTTGTACCAGCATGGTGGAGGACTCTCTTGTACCAGCATGGTGAAGGACTCTCTTGTACCAGCATGGTGGAGGACACTCTTGTACCAGCATGGTGGAGGACACTCTTGTACCAGCATGGTGGAGGAAACTCTTGTACCAGCATGGTGAAGGACTCTCTTGTACCAGCATGGTGGAGGACTCTCTTGTACCAGCATGGTGGAGGACACTCTTGTACCAGCATGGTGGAGGAAACTCTTGTACCAGCATGGTGAAGTACTCTCTTGTACCAGCATGGTGGAGGACTCTCTTGTACCAGCATGGTGAAGGACACTCTTGTACCAGCATGGTGGAGGACACTCTTGTACCAGCATGGTGGAGGACTCTCTTGTACCAGCATGGGGAAGGACACTTTCGGGGTGACCAGCATGGGGGAGGGAAACTCTTGTACCAGCATGGTGGAGGACACTCTTGTACCAGCATGGTGGAGGAAACTCTTGTACCAGCATGGTGAAGTACTCTCTTGTACCAGCATGGTGGAGGACTCTCTTGTACCAGCATGGTGGAGGACTCTCTTGTACCAGCATGGGGAAGGACACTCTTGTACCAGCATGGTGAAGGACTCTTTTGTACCAGCATGGGGAAGGACACTCTTGTACCAGCATGGTGGAGGAAACTCTTGTACCAGCATGGTGGAGGACTCTCTTGGTCTTCATCAGTAAATGGGGCTTATGGATACCTTGATATGTGCAAGGGTCTTTCCTAGCACATTCAGCAACCACTGTACAAAGCATTGTAGCTAGCTTTATAGACTAGCTCACAGCCCGGTCACTAGGTTGTCATGCTTCATGCTTTCCCTCTTATTGCTTCCTCCATTACAACTGTGTTTACATGGGAGAGAGAGATAACCTGGAGCAGCAGCGACATTAGAGACAGCATTGTGCTGAGTAAATCTGCCTGAAGTGCCGACATTGGCCCAGGTGCCGGAGGTTACTGACCCCTGATCTATACAGTATGTACAGGGGAGTCACTCAGCGCTGCAGTAACATGTACAGTAAGATGCTCCGATATCAGGAAGTTTGTTGTTGAGTTTCAGTAGTAAAACCTAAGACCAGCTCCTGTTTTATATTTGTTTAGAGGCTGTCACATTGTAACCACAGAATTTCCATGTCCCCAGTATTTCCATAGACAGTCTCTGGGGGGTCTCCTGTAACCTCCCCCTGTCACTCTCTATATACATTCATATACATAGGATCGATCATCAGATCAGGATTTCTAGGAATAGATCCAGACATTTATCAATAATGAATATGTCTCTTCTAATCCTCAGGATCCTGTGGAGAGATTGTGGTGACTCAGACTCCAGATGATATCTCTGTATTCCCAGGAGATACAGTCACCATCTCATGTACAGCCAGTCAAAGTCTCCTTTCTAAATCAAAGGATTTCTTAGGCTGGCACCAACATAAACCCGGACAACGGCCAAAGCTTCTTATCTACAATGCATTCAACAGACATTCAGGAGTCCCAGAGCGGTTCACTGGATCTGGATCTGGATCTTCATTCTCTCTTACAATCCGAGGAGTGACAGAAGACGATGCAGCAGATTATTACTGTCAGCAGTATTATAGCGCTCCTCTCACACAGTGATACAAAAACCTCCTTCCTCACTGAACAGTATAACATGGTATAGCTATAAATATAACACAGCAGGTGTGAATCACATAGAATTTCCTGTTATGATGTCTGACTTTCCCATCATGCTTTTCTGCCACCTGGCTGATATGATATATTGCAATCTGTTTCGGCCTCTGCAGTGCTATATCCTCAGTCATCTGGGCCATGGGCTTGTTATGCTATATTAACTCTATGTAAACTAGTGGATTCAGGTTCTTTGTGCCCATCCCTCAGTACAGGATGTGACATCTAGGGCTTCATCTCCTCATAGACATTTCCTTTAAGTGGGTCTTTAGTAGTTATTATTAGGGAGGGTATAAGAGGCAAGTAGTAAATAATAACACAATGACTTGTCTGAAGTTACATTTTAGTCCTATATACAGGCTGGAGAATCATTGTCAGGGTGACAGAACATCTGGATCAGCGCCGGTGTCAGCTTCACAAGAACCCGCAGAGACATTGCTTGTAGTTCAGTAAAGTGTCTGCTCCAGTTTATCTGGTAGATGTTCTAGAAACTACACACAGAAATGTGATATCCACAATAACAATGTAACCAGCCCACCAGGGCACCAGCACATATACAACCTGCAGGACCATAGAGGCCAGTAATATACCAGAGCTTACCATAGCAATGTTACTAGAGAATTTATTATCATATCAGAATGTCAGACAATATTACAATCTAACACAAGACACGGGCACTAAACACAAGATACAACATATAAGGAGGACACCAGGGGCTAAAGTACAATAATCAGTAATGTAATATATAGCAGTAATATATATAATACCACATGGGGGCGCTGTATCCACAACCCAAGAGTCATATCCAGGAGTCAATAAACCAGTAAATCTCAAGACTTACATAATATCTGTGTCTAATATTTCCAATATAATGTAACATAACATTTACTGTACAGCGCCGGTTATGGAGGAAATCCTCAGGGTTTGGGTCATATTTGTCACCAGTTCTGTTTTTTACTAGACGGTTCCTAGAAAAGTGTCAGATTGTCTGTAAATATGGCCATAAAATGGCAGTTTTAGCAGAGAAGTAGGATTGGAGTTATGAAAAATCTGAATGTGATACCTATGAAAGTGTTGCAGAATTTTGTACAATTTTGCGACAGAATTAACCCTGCACATTCCAAAGGGTGAAACTGACAGTAAAAATCCCCAGTATACAATGACATGCTACAGATATAAAGTCCACACCACTTAACATGTCTGAACATTTGCTTTGTTGCACGGCAACCAATCAGAGCTCAGCTAAGAAGAATGTTGTTGCCTACAGCAACAAATCAGAGCTCATCTACTGTAAGCTCATGGTGTGATGTCATAATGCCACAACTTGTATTCCGCACACACAGTGCACCTGCTGCAGTCTTGTCCTGTCAGCACAGAGGTGCGCACCCTTCAGCTGCAGCTCCTGTGATCCATCCAAATATACTGCACATACCTAGATACCTAAGGAAAGCATGGTAAGTAAGTAATATGGCAGAGGACAAAGAGTGTAGCTGCAATCCATGTATTATAGTGGGTACCAGGTAGAGGATGTGGCTCACAGACGGTGCTGACTTGGTCAGAATATTTAGATACAGCATTAGAGAGATGGAATTCATCTTTGCACAGATGAAGTAAAGCTTAGATACAGCTCTGCCGTCACTTCTTCCAATTGGCCATCAGTTGAACTCTACAGATCCGTCCAATGATCGGTCCCAAGGAACTTATCAATATCTCTATAATCTCTATATAAATAATCTTGGATCTATAAGAAAATCAAGCTGTCTCCCTGAGACTCTTACTGGTTCTACAGTATATCCATTGTTATGGCTTCACATTTACCAGAACCAATAACTTTGCAGCAATGTCAAACATTTCCATCAGGCGGTCAAAAGTATAAAAAATGTAAGAAAAGTGTCAGTGTTACCTATAGCAACCAATCAGATTCCAGCTTTCATTTTTAGGGCAGGTTTTAAAATAAAGCAGTGATCTGACTGGTTGCCATGGCAACCATGGAACCCTTTGTTTCAACATTGTGACATCATAGACAGATGCAATGCTGAATATAAACACCCAGTATAGTAGCTGTATATACCACAATGATATAACATCACCACCTCTACATACATTAACATATAACATTATTACATGGAAAATAACAAATAAAATATTGTAACATGTAATTATGTCTCAGATAATCACATGGACGGAGTAAAGAAAGAACAATAAGATCGCCAGGAGGACGCAGGACACTAGTAGGCAGGGAATGAGGAGATTAACTAGGCAAAGTGGCTGAGAACGACTGGTTTGGTCAATTTCTAGATACACTTGTGAAGACTGTCATGGACAGTCACAACATAGTCTTGGGGGGCTGTCTTGGACGGTTATGACAGACATTTGCAAAGGCTGTTTTAGAAAGTCACTACATAGACTTGGGAAGTCTGTCTTGGACCATCGACTTAGACTTGGGAAGAAAGTCTCGGACGGTGACTCAGTAAACTTAGTGTTATACAAGAACTGAAAATTCACAGATTTTTATACACATGGTCTTCAAAAAGGATTTTAGAGTCCTTAAAAAAAAACAAGACAAAATGCAATCTAAGTAGAGAAGTTATTTACAACAGGTAAAAAAAACAATCTGGAAAGTTGTGGTGCGTGACAGAGGGATCTGTTATCTGTTTGTTATCAGGAGGTGATTTGTGACCCTCACAGTTCATACATAGTGTGACATGAAACTGGCATGAATATTAAGTCCAAATTGCAGAGTTTTAAATTTTTGCATAAATTTGTACTCCCATTGTTTCCTTTCCTCTTGCGTCTTAAACTGTCCCATTAAAACCACAACCCGCAAATCTTCAATAGAGTGGTTTTCTCCGGAGAAATGTGCGGCCACTGGGAGATCTGTTCTGCTGTTATTAATATTGGATCTGCGTGAGTTCATGCGCTGACTGAGTCTCTGCCCTGTTTCCCCCACATAGAGGCCTGTGGTGGGACATTGTGCACACATTATGAGGTACACCACATTGGAAGACCTGCAGGAAAATGTCCCCCTAATTCTGTGCACCTGTTGTGACTGTGGGATAGGTACACTGTCAGTGGTGTGGATGTGCTTGCAGGTCATGCACCTTTTATGTAGGCAAGGTGAGGTGCCATTTTCAGTTGGGGCCTTCAGGGCACTCCGGACAATAATATGCCTCAGGTTTGGTGGTTGTCGAAAGGAAAGGAGAGGGGGGACTGGAAATATGTCCTTGAGTCTGTTGTCCCTATGTAGCACAGGTTGGGGATCCTTGGCAATCCTTCGTAGGATCTCCAGCTGTGGGTTGTAGGTGACAACTAGGGGCACTCAGGCATCTTTCTGGGTCTCTCTATATGTGAGCAGACTGTCTCTGTTAATGGCTGCCGCTATGTTTAATTGGTTGTCTGTCACTTTTGGTTTGTATCCCAATCAGAGAAATTTCATCCTCAGATCCAGGAGGTGCTTGTCCAGGTCTGCTTTGTCGGAGCAAATACGATTGTATCGTATAGCCTGGCTGTAGATAATAGATTGTCTTGTGTGCTTGGGGTGGAAGCTGTCGTTTCTCAGGTAGGCCGTTCTGTCTGTGGGTTTGTGGTATATCGATGTGAGTAGCCGGTGGTCTTTAATGTATATTGTGGTATCCAGAAAGTGAATTTCACTCCCTGAATAGCTAAGTTTAAGGTTGATGGTAGGGTGAAAGTCATTGTAGTCATTATGGAATTGAAGTAGGGCCTCCTCACCTGCAGTCCAGATGACAAGGATATCATCGATATAACGAAGGTAAATCATAGGTTTGGTGGTGCATGTTGATAAATATGCTCCTTCCAGTTCTGCCATAAAGAGATTTTCATATTGGGGTGCACATCTGGTCCCCATTGAAGTTCCCATTCGCTGTAGATATAGATCCTCTCCAAAGGTAAAATGGTTGTGGCTCAGGATGAATTGTATGAGCTGCGTTACTGGTTCTGTTGGGAGGTTTTGTTTTGCCAGGTGTACCCGACATGCTGCAACTCCATCCTTGTGGGGAATGTTGGTATACAGGGATTCCACATCCATGGTGGCCAAAATGGTACCCTCAGGTAGTGGGCCCAGGGCATTCAGTTTGTTAAGAAGGTCAGTGGTGTCCTGGATATAGCTTGGAGTATCCCTGACAAGGGGTTTTAGGAGACTTTCCACCCAACCTGAGATGTTTTCTGTCAGTGTCCCAATGCCAGAAATGATAGGCCTCCCAGGGTTGCCATCTTTGTGTATCTTTGGGAGCATATAGAAGCAGCCCGGCCTGGGATCTTGTGGGATAAGTCCTTTTACCTGATTCTGGATCTGGATTGGAAACTTCTTGATCATATCCTTTAGTTCTTTCATATAGGCCTCTGTGGGATCACTTCCAAGTTTGGAGTAATGGATGGGATTTGACAGTTGCCTGTTTGCTTCCTGGATATAGTCTGAGATGTTCATTATGACTATTGCGCCCCCTTTGTCAGCTGGTTTTATTATTATATCCTGATTTTCTTTCAGTGAGGTAATAGCCTTCTGTTCTTGCAGGGTTAGGTTATGCGCCTGTTTCTTTTGTTTCACCAGGATTTCTGATTTTACTTTGCTTCTTAAACAGTCAATATATTTATCCAGTGCTGCATTAGTTCCAGGGCGTGGGGTCCAGGTAGATTTTTTGGTAGGCTTCCTTATGGGCTGTTCCATCTCAGAGTCACTGCTGTTTGGAAGGTCTTTGTCATAAAAATATTCCCTCAATCTAATTTTTCTGAAAAACTCCTCCATATCATTGCAGAGTTTGATATGATCAGTGAGTGCTGAGGGGCAGAAGGAGAGACCTTTGGAGAGAACTGACATTTCGTGTTTGTTTGGCTCATAAGAGGAAAGATTCACAACACAGCTTTGCTGAGCTGGGCTGGCACTTGTGGTTGTAGTAATGAGGCCTTTTTGTCTCAGTCTGTGGAGCTTTTTCTTTTTGTTGTTAATAAGCATGTCCTGAAGTTTCCGGTAGTATGTGTGGAGTTTGGCCTTCATTTCCTCTGTGTCATTATCCAATGCTGATTTCAGGGCCTGTATCTCCTCCTGTATTCTTTTTTGTTGTTATAGGAAATTTTCATCATATTGTATTCAGATGTCCGAATTCATAGTTGTTCTGCATATCGGCTGTTGTAGGTGTGCCGGGTTGGGTTACGTAAATTGAAGCCTTTTGGGATGAGTCTCTCCTTTTTGCATTTTGTTAAGAAGAAGATGTCGCTGTTGAGTTGTGCAAGTTTCTTAAGCCGTTTTTTCAATTCCATTCTTTTGCGGTACATTGTGGTATCTTTCAAGTTGATAGTAGTATAATGTTGTACCGTGTTAGCCATTGAGAGTAGTGGAAGAGTGAAGAAATCAGGCGATACCTTTTAGAGGCTAACTGAGTATATTTATAAGTAAGCTTTCAGGAGTACTAGCTTCCTTCATCAGACATGGTGTTATACAAGAACTGAAAATTCACAGATTTTTATACACATGGTCTTCAAAAAGGATTTTAGAGTCCTTAAAAAAAAACAAGACAAAATGCAATCTAAGTAGAGAAGTTATTTACAACAGGTAAAAAAAACAATCTGGAAAGTTGTGGTGCGTGACAGAGGGATCTGTTATCTGTTTGCTATCAGGATGTGATTTGTGACCCTCACAGGTCATACATAGTGTGACATGAAACTGGCATGAATATTGAGTTTAGTTCATGGTTCATACATAGTGTGACATGAAGCTGGCATGAATATTATGTCCAAATTGCAGAGTTTTAAATTTTTGCATAAATTTGTACTCCCATTGTTTCCTTTCCTCTTGCGTCTTAAACTGTCCCATTAAAACCACAACCCGCAAATCTTCAATAGAGTGGTTTTCTCCGGAGAAATGTGCGGCCATTGGGAGATCGGTTCTGCTGTTATTAATATTGGACCTGTGTGAGTTCATTCGCTGACTGAGTCTCTGCCCTGTTTCCCCCACATAGAGGCCTGTGGTGGGACATTGCGCACACATTATGAGGTACACCACATTGGAAGACCTGCAGGAAAATGTCCCCCTAATTCTGTGCACCTGTTGTGACTGTGGGATAGGTACACTGTCAGTGGTGTGGATGTGCTTGCAGGTCATGCACCTTTTATGTAGGCAAGGTGAGGTGCCATTTTCAGTTGGGGCCTTCAGGGCACTCCGGACAATAATACGCCTCAGGTTTGGTGGTTGTCGAAAGGAAAGGAGAGGGGGGACTAGAAATATGTCCTTGAGTCTGTTGTCCCTATGTAGCACAGGTTGGAGATCCTTGGCAATCCTTCGTAGGATCTCCAGCTGTGGGTTGTAGGTGACTACTAGGGGCACTCAGGCATCTTTCTGGGTCTCTCTATATGTGAGCAGACTGTCTCTGTTAATGGCTGCCGCTTTGTTTAATTGGTTGTCCATCACTTTTCGTCACGCACCACAACTTTCCAGATTGTTTTTTTTTACCTGTTGTAAATAACTTCTCTACTTAGATTGCATTTTGTCTTGGTTTTTTTTAAGGACTCTAAAATCCTTTTTGAAGACCATGTGTATAAAAATCTGTGAATTTTCAGTTCTTGTATAACACCATGTCTGATGAAGGAAGCTTGTGCTTCTGAAAGCTTACTTATAAATATACTCAGTTAGCCTCTAAAAGGTATCGCCTGATTTCTTCACTCTTCCACTACTCTCAATGGCTAACACGGTACAACATTATACTACTATCAGTAGACTTAGGAAGGCAGCCTTGGGCATTTACCACATAGACTAGGGAAGTCTGTCTCTGACATTCACACAATAGACATTTATGAAGGCTGTCTCTGACAGTCACAACATGGACATTTATGAAGTCTATCTTGGACAGTCACTAAACTGAATCTGATCAGCCAACAAATGAATCTTTATTCTTCTGTCAGCTGGTTGTGCCCGGATTACAAAGGCCAAATGTTGGGGTCAAGCGCTGACACGAATGCCTGTTTGCTTGACATTTGGCTTCTGTAACAGGGTATTGAGTATTGAGCTTATACAAGTTCATGCTCAATAATCTTTAGTAAAGGCGACTTTGCCTACAATAAGACAGTTACTATTTGTCTCCACAGCCCCTTAATGCCCAGAGGGAAGGGCAGTCCGTCAGCCATGGTTCCCCAGAGGTTTCCTCCACAGGGGGTTTTCCTCTCCTCAGTGCTGGTGGATGACTCTTCATGAGTCCGGGCTGTGATATTACTGGTCCTTTTAGGATCTGATCTAATAATTGACAATTACAATTATTACTAATAAATCAGTTTTATTGAGAAAAAGTCTGTGTCTGCTTCATGAATATCATTTTATAAGATTAGTCTCATCCACCTTCTAAACACCGAACATCAATAATCCCACAAATATCCTTTACAGACATTCTGTGGATCAGGAGACAAAATCTCTCCATCTGTCCCCAGTTATCAGGTATTCAGGGGTCCGGCAGCCACATCTGGGGGGAGAATGGATAGGTGTCCGCACATGTACATGGCTCTATACATGACAACAGCTGAGCAAGCGACCAAAAGAGAATGGCGCTATTATAGTAACTAATAATCTGCACACTTATGTGGACGTGGTATGGGGGGAAGAAGTTGTAGACACTATCAGGGGTTTATTTGGTAGTTATATAGGGGTATTATTTCTGCACTGTGTGGCCTATAATATCATATACTTATGAAAGAATGAAATATTAAAAGAGTAAAATGAGATCCAACTTTAACAAACTCTGATATTATAGGACATTAATCCTTTTAATCTTTTCCACCAAAAAATAATTCTTGTCACAAATTTGTATTCTGTAGTTTCTGACATGACATGTAATAACCCGGCCTTATGGTGTCCTTCCTCCCTGTAGCCCTCCTAGTAGTCACAGCAGTGCCTTTCTCCTTCCCCAGTAGGACTTACCTTCCAATCCCTCAATACTCCCCCTACTGGCAGGAAGATATATATAAGAACTAATTTCCAGTTTGAACTTGCTGCAATACGTTTCTGCATCAGCCAGCAGGAGGCGCTCACAGCAATGACTTTATCTGTGACTCTCTGTGCAATAAGAGACGGAGCCATGTGTGATCAGTGACCAAGAAGGGTGAAATCACCTAGAAGCCGAATACAAGTAGGACTGGTAGATGACAAGGCCACCAGGGACAACCTTATAAACCTCTATGAAAACCAGATATTGTCCAGCCATGATTTAAACAAGATTTCTCTATACTGAAAAATTGTTAAAAACTGACAAAATCTCCACAAATCAGTAGACATATAATATGGTGTAAGAGGAGCTATAAGGCTCACGGGTATTTCATGGATTCTGTGTTGTTACTTGGTGAACTATCATGAAGTCCTGGTAGACAAGGTTCCTCCTGGGATGGACATATCACATCTTCCCCTGTAATTCTTCCTCACTGATCGGCTGCTGAATGATTTCTTTACTTCTCCTCCTCACCTAGAATGGTAACAAATCCCATAGAATTAAGATATTCAGAATATACAGTAATAGTGTCAGGCACCATCTTGTGGATGAAATACTTACTGCCTTATACTACTAGGATGATACTGAAGATTCTCAGGACAAATACTATCAGTAAATACAGGAATAATGGAAACACAATCTTTATTACTAAATATTACACTAATAATTGTCCAACATCAATAAATCTCAGAATAAAGTGACATAAATCTCTGAGCACCAATCTGACAAGAACAAGTCCATTAGGATAAGACACATCACATCTCATCTGGTGATGTCACCTCATTGATGTCCATAAAACTAAAGCTGGTCTCAGCTACAACCACAGAGAAGACATGAAAAGAGCCGAGCGGTGAGATATTTGAGTATGAGGAGAGGTCACTGGATGGGCACAATGTGCCCAATGAGACTTCTATGATGGAAAGACTTTATAAGGAATTTAGTATTTACACTGCTGATAGACAATGATTAACCAGCGGATGGCGCTCAAGGATTGTGAGAACCAAGTTCTTACCTTCCAATATCTCCTAACACTAGTAGTGACATTATATTCTAACATGGGATTTTATGGGATTGATCAATGATTATTGTCCTCAGAATAAAAGATCTAGAACTAGAAAGAATGAGAGCAGGGATAGGAAGTTTCTATGTAATATCCAAAGACCAGAAAGATGGCCCCAGAAAATGTGTTTTACAAGACAATGAGACAATGTTCTCCTCCATATAAACCATCTCATATAGGACAATACATAAAATATAGAGGAATCCCTGGTCCAGGACACAAGTATTTCATGGAAAACTCCAACCCACTAGTCCAGATTAGGACCCGGATTAGCTCTGCAGTATATATTAGGGGGTCGGAGTCCTCTAGTAACTTGTGTAGCCCAGTCACAGCCTGAATCAGCTAATTTTTAAAAGAAAATGTGGCCTAGATAAGGGGTTAGTTCTGCTCAAAGAGGTTTCACTGTACAGAAATAAAAACACAAAATAATATAAATAATAATAATGTAAAAAAAAAAAAAAAATAATAATAATAATAATGTCCCACACCTACATTACAGGTTCCAGCCCCATGTCCATTGACACAAAACTATTATGTCAACTATATAAAAACACCAAAATAGAGATGAAAAACTTTTTTTTTAAGTAATGCTTTGTGATTTAAAAATGAAATGTGAATAAACAGATATAATTGCTTTTGTTTACAATTTCCCAAATATAAAAAACAAATAATCAAAGAAAGACGTAGGAAAAAAATTATTGCCCTCAAAACTGCATGTACAGAGACATGAAGTGGTTAAATATATTTTCTTGTTATTATTTTCACTTTTCTAATTATGTTTTAGTTTATCCATTAAAAATACAGAATAGAATAATCTTATATAGATATAGAGAGCGAGCGAGAAAGAAAAGTAATGCAAAGAAATCTCCAGATGAGTAAATTCTGTATATCTTGTCTTCTGGTCATAGAAAGGACTTGTCATAAAGAGGCAATAAGTGTGATGGTGAGAAGTAGAAGATGATTTCCATGTGATATTTGTGTATCTGCTCTCAGGGGCCTCTCCCCAGGGATTACAGCTGGTATATAGGAAACATTGTACAGGTGACATCTCTATAGTCTGTGCTGTCACTCCAGAGACATAAAGATGGCTTCTCAGGGGCTTCTGCTGTGTGTCTTACTGATCTCTATTCATGGTGAGAGTTACTGACACAGTGTAACGTACAGCAGCACAGATATAGACATATTACAGCCATGATAGAAATACATTCATGTCTCCTCTTATTTCTCCTCCTCAGGATCCTGTGCACAGATTGTACTGACCCAATCTCCAGATTATATGTCTGTGTCCCCAGGAGATACAGTCACCATCTCAGTTACAGCCAGTACTAGTATAGGCACAAGCTTACACTGGTACCAACAGAAACCAGGACAACGGCCAAAGCTTCTTATTAGATATGCAACCACCCGACATACAGGAGCCCCAGACCGGTTCACTGGATCTGGATCTGGAACTAATTACAAATTAACAATCTCAGGAGTGACAGAAGACGATGCAGCAGATTATTACTGTGGGCACGGTAGATATACACCTTACAGTGATACAGAGCCGTACAAAAACCTCCTTCCTCATTTCTTGCAGAGAAGAATCATATGTTATATTATAGAGAACAAGTTCAGATAAGACGTCTTCAGCCTCATCTCATACACATCTACATTATGTCACCAACCACATGTCATCATAAATATCCTGGTGGGTGATCTGGTCAATGTGAGAAGAAACTGTTCAGGAGATAACATATACACACGTGGACAAAATTGTTGGTACCCCTCGTTTAATGAAAGAAAAACCCACAATGGTCACAGAAATAACTTGAATCTGACAAAAGTAATAATATATAAAAATTCTATGAAAATGAACAAATGAAAGTCAGACATTGCTTTCCAACCAGGCTTCAACAGAATTTTTTTTTTAAAAAGAAAACTCATGAAACAGGCCTGGACAGAAATGATGGTTCCCTTAACTTAATATTTTGTTGCACAACCTTTTGAGGCAATCACTGCAATCAAACGATTCCTGTAACTGTCAATGAGACTTCTGCACCTCTCAGCAGGTATTTTGGCCACTCCTCATGAGCAAACTGCTCCAGTTGTCTCGGGTTTGAAGGGTGCCTTTTCCAGACGGCATGTTTCAGCTTCCTCCAAAGATGCTCAATAGGATTTAGGTCAGGGCTCATAGAAGGCCACTTCAGAATAGTCCAATGTTTTCCTCTTAGCCATTCTTGTGTGTTTTTAGCTGTGTGTTTTGGGTCATTATCCTGTTGCAAGACCCATGACCTGCGACTGAGACCAAGCTTTCTGACACTGGGCAGCACATTTCTCTCTAGAATCCCTTGATAGTCTTGAGATTTCATTGTACCCTGCACAGATTCAAGACACCCTGTGCCAGATGCAGCAAAGCAGCCCCAGAACATAACAGAGCCTCCTCCATGTTTCACAGTAGGGACAGTGTTCTTTTCAAGATATGCTTCATTTTTCCGTTTGTGAACATAGAGCTGATGTGCCTTGCCAAAAATTTCAATTTTTGTCTCATCTGTCCATAGGACATTCTCCCTGAAGCTTTGTGGCTTGTCAACATGTAGTTTAGCAAATTCCAGTCTGGCTTTTTTATGATTTGTTTTCAACAATGGTGTCCTCCTTGGTCATCTCCCATGAAGTCCACTTTGGCTCAAACAACGACGGATGGTGCGATCTGACACTGATATTTCTTGGGCTTGAAGTTCACCTTTAATCTCTTTAGAAGTTTTTCTGGGCTCTTTTGTTACCATTCATTATATCCTTCTCTTTGATTTGTCATCAATTTTCCTCCTGCGGCCATGACCAGGGAGGTTGGCTACAGTCCCATGGATCTTAAATTTCTGAATAATATGTGCAACTGTAGTCACAGGAATATCAAGCTGCTTGGAGATGGTCTTATAACCTTTACCTTTAACATGTTTGTCTATAATTTTCTTTCTAAGCTCTTGAGACAACTCTTCCTTCGCTTCCTCTGGTTCATGTTGAGCGTGGTACTCACCATGTCACCAAACAGCACAGTGAGTATCTGTAGCCCTATATACAGGCCACTGACTGATTACAAGATTGTAGACACCTGCGATGCTAATTAGTGGACACACCTTGATTTAACATGTCCCTTTGGTCACATTATTTTCAGGGGAACCATCATTTCTGTCCAGGCCTGTTTCATGAGTTTTCTTTTTTTAAAAATTCTGTTGAAGCATGGTTGAAAAGCAATGTCTGACTTTCATTTGTTCATCTTCATAGAATTTTTATATATTATTACTTTTGTCAGATTCAAGTTATTTCTGTGACCATTGTGGGTTTTTCTTTCATTAAACGAGGGGTACCAACAATTTTGTCCACGTGTATATATTCAATGGACATTCAGCAAGAGGTTAGGGAATCAATCCAATACAATATCACAACATGCTTTAAGAGTCAGTAATTCACAAGACACACAATGGACAGTCACACATAGACACATGTAGGATATCAGTGTGTGATACAATATCATGAAGCAGTATTGTCCTGAAATGTTACTTACCTGACATATCTGACTAATGTAATATTAGCCGGTGATTCCCAAATAATGTCCATGAGACTATATGGAGGAGCAGTAACTAATGTGAGCCCAGCCTGTAGCAATAAAACATCCCTAGAATATCATTTACTGGAGAAGTTTTGAAGAGATTTCCGAGCTCCTCAGTTTATTCCCCATGAACACTGATATCATATACTTTCTGCAGATACAACCTCATTCACATGTATGAGGATCTTATAGACATTAATGGGGGAAGTGAAGAGCTGCTTGAGCTTTCAATGGTATCTTATATATGGAAGAAAATAAGTGATCCATTATAATTATTAATGTAGGATCTATAATGAATAAAATCAGTCTACAATGTCATTACTAGGAATCACCAGAACAGGAGGGGGGCAGCAGTGTCAGTCACACAGTGTGGATATGAGTGGCCGCCATTACTGTATTACACAGGGAAGATGGAGATCAGATCTCAGCTCTGGAGCAGTGAAAGCCACAGATTTATTTATCTATTCTATTGTTCTCCATTATTTTATTGTTGTAGCCTCATTGAGTCTGGAGTGAAGATCATCAGGATAGACGTTGTCTGCTGACAGTAACCTTTATATAAGACGTAAGAGCCATGAAGAAGACAACACAAAGAATTGACTGAAGGAATGAACTTGTAGAAATCCTCAGCCTTCTATCAAACCAATGGCCGGATGTGAGAAAAATGCAAATCTTATACATGTGGTTATGAAGAATATGTAAACCTATATCCACCATGAGACTGATGGTAAGAAGAGGAAAGAATTTACATAGTTTTACATGAAGAACCTCTGAGATATCTCCAGTAGATTTCATCATATATAACTAGTGGTGTAACCTACTGATCTGTATCAGTGACAGACTGTGGGCACAATGAGGATTTCTCTGAGACATCTGTTCTGTGTCCTGTATCTGTTTATTCAAGGTAAAAGGAGAATGAGATAGAAGGATAGATAGATAGATAGATAGATAGATAATATATAGATAGATAGATAGATAGATAGATAGATAGATAGACATAATCCATATACATTCCTAGATGTGACTCTGTTGTATTTCTGACTGATGTCTTTGTGTTTCTTCAGCTTCTTATGGACAGATTATATTGTCGCAGACTCCAGAACACATTGCAGTGTCTCCAGGAGATAATGCTGTGATACAATGTAATCCCAGCTCCAGTGTTAGTGATGGCTCAACCAGTTACATACACTGGTATCAACAGAAACCAGGAGAAAGGCCAAAGCCTCTCATCTATCTTGCAACCAGGAGACATACAGGAGTCCCAGACCGGTTCACTGGATCTTGATCTGAAACTTCATTCTCTCTTACAATCCGACCAGTGACAGAAGACGATGCAGCAGATTATTACTGTATGCAGGGTAGATATACACCTCTCACACAGTGATACAGAGCCGTACAAAAACCTCCTTCCTCATTTACCATTATATCACTATATAAAGCTTCATACACAGTAACAGAAGTAAAACTAACAGAGCGTTCAGTGGTTTAGGTTCTGTTCACACCTGTGTTGTGGCTTTGCTTCTACTGACAGGTGGCGGCATCTTTTGGACTCCAGTGATTTATAATAGGTCTGTAGGATCCACCGAGGTGTTGGTTGTTTTTACTGAGAAAACTGTTCTACATATAATTTTCTTTTTGCTAATTGTGATGGACTCGGAGACTCGGACCATTGTGCAGTGAGCAGAGCGTTCAGTGGTTTATCAAGTGACAACTTGATAAAATATTTCCTCTACAAAAGTGACAACTTATTTTTATCTAGATGAATCTATCAATCTGTCTTTATTATTAGACAGGGTGCACATAAAATATGACTATAGTCTGCAGGAGACTTCTCAGCTCTCATATGTTGTATCTCCTGTATACAAGATTAATAAGAGATTGTTCACACACTGTTCTGTTTTATACATAACACCCAGCAGGTATTGAAGGGTATACAGTGGCTTGCAAAATTAGTGAACTTTTTCACATTTTGTCACTTTACAACCACAAACTTAAATGTGTTTTATTGAGATTTTAAGTGATAACCAACACAAAGTAGCAGATAATTGTGAAGTGGAAAGAAAATGATACATGGTTTTCAAAATTGTAATCAAATAAAAATCTGAAAAGTGTGACAGGCAAAAGCATTCAGCCCCCTGTACTCTGATACCCCTAAATAAAATCCAGTGCACACAATTTCCTTCAGAAGTCACTTAATTAGTTAATAGAGTCCAGCTGTGTGTAATTTAGTCCCAGTATAAATACATCTGTTGTGTGGGAGCCTCAGTGGTTTGTTAGAGAACACTAGTGAACAAACAGCATCATGAAGACCAAGGAACTCACCAGACAGGTCAGAAATAAAGTTGTGGAGAAGTTTAAAGCAGGGTTTGGTTATAAAAACATATTCCATGCTTTGAGCATCACAAGGAGCACTGTTCAAGCCATCAACCAAAAATGGAAAAAGTATTCTACAACTGCAAACCTACCAAGACATGGCCGTCCACCTAAACTAACAGATCAAGCAAGGAGAGCACTGGTCAGAGAATCAGCCAAGAGGCCCATGGTCACTCTGGAGGAGCTGCAGAAATCCACAGCTCAGGTACAGGGAGAATCTGTCCACAGGACAACTATAAGTCGTGCACCCCACAAATCTGGCCTTTATGGAAGAGTGGCAAGAAGAAAACCATTGTTGAAAGAAAGACATAAGAAGTGCTGTTTTTAGTGTGCCACAAGTCATATAGGGGGCACAGCAAACATGTGGGAGAAGGTGCTCTGGTCAGATGAGACCAAAGTTGAACTTTTTGGCCTAAATACAGAGCGCTATGTGTGGAGGAAAAGTAACACTGCTCATCCCTCTGAACACACCATCCCCACTGTGACACATGGCGGGGGCAGCATCATGCTGGGGGGAGGATTTTCTTCAGCAGGGACAGGGGACCTGGTCAGAGGTGATGGGAATATGGATGGAGCTAAATACAGGGCAATCCTGGAAGAAAACCTGTTGGAGTCTGCAAAAGACTTGAGACTGAGAAGGAGATTCACCTTCCAGCAAGGCAATGACCCTAAACATACAGCCAGAGCTACAGTCGGATGGTTTAGATCAAAGAATATTCATGTGTTAGAATGATCCAATCAGGCGATACCTTTTATAGGCTAACTGAGTATATTTATAAGTAAGCTTTCAGGAGTACTAGCTAGCTCCCTTCATCAGACATGGTGTGATACAAGAACTGAAAATTCACAGATTTTTATACACATGGTTTTCAGAGCATTTTAGAGTCCTTAAAAAAATGCAATCTAAGTAGAGAAGTTATTTACAACAGGTCAAAAAAACCAGTCTGGAAACTTGTGGTGCGTGACGGAGGGATCAGTAATTCTTGCTGTTATCTGTTTGCTATCAGGAGGTGATTTGTGTCCCTCACAGTTCATACATAGTGTGATTTGAAGCTGGCATGAATATTAAGTCCAAATTGCAGAGTTTGAAATTTTTGCATAAATTTATACTCCCATTCTTTTCTTTTCTCCTGCGTTTTAAAATGTCCCATTAAAACCACAACCCGCAAATCTTCAATAGAGTGGTTTTCTCCGGAGAAATGTGCGGCCACTGGGAGATCTGTTCTGCTGTTATTAATATTGGATCTGTGTGAGTTCATTCGCTGACTCCAAAGGTCTCTCCTTCTGCCCCTCGGCACACACTGACCATATCCAACTCTGCAATGATATGGAGGAGTTTTTCAGAAAAATGAGATTAAGGGAATATTTTTATGACAAAGACCTTCCATACAGCAGCGACTCTGAGATGGAACAGCCCATAAGGAATCCTACCAAAAAATCTACCTGGACCCCACGCCCTGGAACTAATGCAGCACTGGATAAATATATTGACTGTTTCAGAAGCAAAGTAAAATCAGAAATCCTGGAGAAACAAAAGAAACAGGCGCATAACCTAACCCTGCAGGAACAGAAGGCTATTACTTCACTGAAAGAAAATCAGGATATAATAATAAAACCAGCTGACAAAGGGGGCGCAATAGTCATAATTAACACCTCAGACTATATCCAGGAAGCAAACAGGCAACTGTCAAATCCCATCCATTACTCCAAACTTGGAAGTGATCCCACAGAGGCCTATATGAAAGAACTAAAGAGTATGATCAAGAAGTTTCCAATCCAGATCCAGAATCAGGTAAAAGAACTTATCCCACAAGATCCCAGGCCGGGCTGCTTCTATATGCTCCCAAAGATACACAAAGATGGCAACCCTGGGAGGCCTATCATTTCTGGCATTGGGACACTTTCAGAAAACATCTCAGGTTGGGTGGAAAATCTCCTAAAACCCCTTGTCAGGGATACTCCAAGCTATATCCAGGACACCACTGACCTTCTTAACAAACTGAATGCCCTGGGCCCTCTACCTGAGGGTACCATTTTGGCCACCATGGATGTGGAATCCCTGTATACCAACATTCCCCACAAGGATGGAGTTGCAGCATGTCGGGTACACCTGGCAAAACAAAACCTCCCAACAGAACCAGTAATGCAGCTCATACAATTCATCCTTAGCCACAACCATTTTACCTTTGGAGAGGATCTATATCTACAGCGAATGGGAACTTCAATGGGGACCAGATGTGCACCCCAATATGCAAATCTCTTTATGGCAGAACTGGAAGGAGCATATTTATCAACATGCGCCACCAAACCTATGATTTACCTTCGTTATATCGATGATATCCTTGTCATCTGGACTGCAGGTGAGGAGGCCCTACTTCAATTCCATAATGACTTCAATGACTTTCACCCGACCATCAACCTTAAACTTAGCTATTCAGGGAGTGAAATTCACTTTCTGGATACCACAATATACATTAAAGACCACCGGCTACTCACATCAATATACCACAAACCCACAGACAGAACGGCCTACCTGAGAAACGACAGCTTCCATCCCAAGCGCACAAGACAATCTATAATCTACAGCCAGGCTATACGATACAATCGTATTTGCTCCGACAAAACAGACCTGGACAAGCACCTCCTGGATCTGAGGATGAAATTTCTCAGATTGGGATACAAACCAAAAGTAGACAACCAATTCAACAAAGCGGCAGCCATTAACAGAGACAGTCTGCTCACATATAGAGAGACCCAGAAAGATGCCCGAGTGCCCCTAGTTGTCACCTACAACCCACAGCTGGAGATCCTATGAAGGTTTGCCAAGGAGCTCCAACCTGTACTACATAGGGACAACAGACTCAAGGACATATTTCCAGTCCCCCCTCTCCTTTCCTTTCGACAACCACCAAACCTGAAGTGTATTATCGTCCGGAGTGCCCTGAAGGCCCCAACTGAAAATGGCACCTCACCTTGCCTACATAAAAGGTGCATGACCTGCAAGCACATCCACACCGCTGACAGGGTACCTATCCCACAGTCACAACAGGTGCACAGAATTAGGGGGACATTCTCCTGCAGGTCTTCCAATGTGGTGTACCTCATAATGTGTGCGCAATGTCCCACCACAGGCCTCTATGTGGGGGAAACAGGGCAGAGACTTAGTCAGCGAATGAACTCACACAGATGCAATATTAATAACAGCAGAACAGATCTCCCAGTGGCCGCACATTTCTCCGGAGAAAACCACTCTATTGAAGATTTGCGGGTTGTGGTTTTAATGGGACATTTTAAAACGCAGGAGAAAAGAAAAGAATGGGAGTATAAATTTATGCAAAAATTTCAAACTCTGCAATTTGGACTTAATATTCATGCCAGCTTCATGTCACACTATGTATGAACCATGAACTGAACTCAATATTCATGCCAGCTTCAAATCACACTATGTATGAACTGTGAGGGACACAAATCACCTCCTGATAGCAAACAGATAATAGCAAGAATTACTGATCCCTCCGTCACGCACCACAAGTTTCCAGACTGTTTTTTTTGACCTGTTGTAAATAACTTCTCTACTTAGATTGCATTTTTTTTAAGGCCTCTAAAATGCTCTGAAAACCATGTGTATAAAAATCAATGAATTTTCAGTTCTTGTATAACACCATGTCTGATGAAGGGAGCTAGCTAGTACTCCTGAAAGCTTACTTATAAATATACTCAGTTAGCCTCTAAAAGGTATCGCCTGATTTCTTCACTCTTCCACTACTTTCAATGGCTAACACGGTACAACATTATACTACTTAGAATGATCCAGTCACAGTCCAGACCTAAATCCCATTGAGCATCTGTGGCAAGACATGAAAATTGCTGTTCACAGACGCTCCATCCAATCTGGCTGAGCTTGAGCTATTTTGCTAAGAAGAAAGGGCAAAAATCTCAGTCTCTAGATGTGCAAAGCTGGTAGAGACAGACCCCAAAAGACTTGCAGCTGGAATTGCAGTGAAAGGAGACTCTACAAAGTATTGATATAGGGGGTCTGAAGACTTTTGCACGTCACACTTTTCAGATTTTTTGTTTGATTAAAATTTTGAAAACCATGTATCATTTTCCTTCCACTTCACAATTACCTGCTACTTTGTGTTGGTTATCACTTATAATCTCAATAAAATACATTTAAGTTTGTGGTGGTAAAATGTGAGAAAGTTCAAGGGGTATGAATACTTTTGCAAGCCACTGTATATGTTATATACCTCTCCTGCTCCAGTGCTCCCTTCTTGTCTTGCCTCCCGTGTACCAGACGTGCAGGTGATAATGTCACAAGTCTGGACTCAGTATATTATGTAAATATAAATATATATCTATATACAGTATATAGATATATATTTATATTTACATAATATACTGAGTCATTGTTGGACTGGGATGTCTAGAGCCCACCAGGAATTGTTTGTAGGGGCCCACTGCCAGGAACCCTGCAGATCATCTGTACTGCGACAGCACGGCTACTGGTAATAACAATGCCATGCTGCTCACCCGCCATACGATGGTCACCACTGCACTACCTAAACCTACCGCTACACCCTGTATGGCAATCGAGCAGTGTGGCCGCTGGAATTGTTACCATTACCTGTAGCCGCACTGTCCTGGAAAAGCTGATCTGCAGGGTTCCTGGCTGACTGAACCCTGCAGATGTAATATTGATGGCCTATCTATGGACAGGACATCAATAGTAGAAAGATAGATAATCCCTTTAAATAGTTTGTCCAGGAATTGGAGAAACCCATGTGGCGAACGGGAGGTGTATATAAAAAAAGGTAAATACTCTCCTGTCCCCGGAGCTCCGTTGTCCGCCACCAGTGTCCATTCTATCTTGAGCCAGCGTCTTCTTGCCAGGAGTCCTGCGTCACATATGACCACTGAGACAATCAGGTACATGAGGTACAGGATTTCCAGAAATGTGAGACTGAACAGACACTGGCAGGGGACAATGGGGTGCTGGGGACAGGTGAGTAAGCTTTTTTTTCTCACCTCCCCTGGCCTAAATAATTTTTTTTTTTAACCTGGACAACCTTTTATTAGCAACATATTGACAACATTTTATTGTATTGGGGGTTGGTTAAAAAGGTTAAATCTGCCATATAAATAAATAAGCCGTGTTAAATCCGCCCCATAGTATTTACACAGTACAAATAGACTGCATGGCGTTATATAGGATGCATGACATTATTATCATGCATCCTATTTGTACAGTGTAAATACAATGGGGCTGATTTATCACAGCTTGCGGGCTAAAATAATACTGGTGTACAAGTCATTTAAAAAGTAACATTTTTTGCTCAAGTGAAAATTTTTGAGTTTAGCACACCGCACAACACTTTTCTGGCCCTGTCATGATTATAATCATTTACATCAGCTTTCTAGTATTAATGACGCCAGAGATCTACATCAGCAAGGAGCCGGTGTGGGGCTCTGTTTAGGCGCATGGATCCCAGAAGACGTGACTAATTTATAACGATTCATGCACCTCATTATAAATTAGGACAAACTCCGGCAGGTGGAGAAGATTGTTCTTAATAAATCAGCCCTTATATTTTCTTTATTCCTCAGAGGTGTCGCAGTCTGTACTGAGGGCAGCTTCTGAGCAGTTTAATGGCTGAACTTGTTGTCTCAGCCATTAGGCTAGGGCTACACAGTGATTTTTGCTGTGACTCCCGTCATGTGGATCGCTTTGTCGCCCTGTAACTACTTTCACTCATATTAGTGAATGGAGTCGATTTGCAACCTGAGGGTCCCAATGAGACTCCATTCACTAACGTGTGAAAGACTCCCAAAGCAACACAGCGATCTTTGGTTGCACGATGGGAGTCGTAGCTGTGCCCAGCTGTCCGTCATTCAGGTCCGCCGGAGGACCCGAACAACAGAGAGGCGGACTGCTAAAACAGCGGTTACACCGGCAGACCCCATAACTATAAATAGGGTCCACTGGGTGTCCGGTGTATTCAAACTGAAAGTGGCGGAGAGAAAAGTCCTCAGCGGTCTCTGCAAAGGAGTCTCCAATGGAAACTCCAGCACAGATGTAAACTTAGCCTTAGAGCAGGCACCAGCATAACAATACATTGACTGGCTGGGGAAAATAATCAAAAAAAAAACTACAACTCTCAACAGATGCAGAGGATCTGGAGCTGCTGGGGGTTGTAGTTCTCATAGGGGTAAGGGAAGTCGAAAGATTGGGGGGCAAAACTTGTTGTGTGTGGTTGTGGGTAAGTACTTACCTCCCACCTCACAGCACACTACTGGTCTGGGTTCCCCTCCGCTGAATCCCACCACCGCACACAGCGTCAATACGTCCAGACACTTGCAGCAACAAGCTGCAATTTGATTGGTTGCTGCAGCCGCCCATCACCAGAATCAAAGCTACAGGGGGAGGGCCCACAGGAAAGTAGGGAGGATCTCCCATCGCTGTGCTACGCCGGTTACCGCAAGCAGGGCTGGTAGATGACAAGGTCACCAGGGACAATGTTCTGACTACTATGACAACCAGGTATTGTCCAGCCAAAGTTTAAAAGGGATTTCTGTATACCGAAAAATTGTTAAAAACTGACAAAATCTCCACAAATCAGTAGACATATAATATGATGTAAGATGAGCTATAAGGCTCACGGGTATTTCATGGATTCTATGTTGTTACTTGGTGAACTATCATGAAGTCCTGGTAGACAAGGTTCCTCCTGGGATGGACATATCACATCTTCCCCTGTAATTCTTCCTCACTGATCGGATGCTGAATGATTTCTTTACTTCTCCTCCTCACCTAGAATGGTAACAAATCCCATAGAATTCAGATATTCAGAATATACAGTAATAGTGTCAGGCGCCATCTTGTGGATGAAATACTTCCTGCCTTATACTACTAGGACGATACTGAAGATTCTCAGGACAAATACTATCAGTAACTACATGAATAATGGAAACACAATCTTTATTACTAAATATTACACTAATAATTGTCCAACATCAATAAATCTCAGAATAAAGTGACATAAATCTCTGAGCACCAATCTGACAAGAACAAGTCCATTAGGATAAGACACATCACATCTCATCTGGTGATGTCACCTCATTGATGTCCATAAAACTAAAGCTGGTCTCAGCTACAACCACAGAGAAGACATGAAAAGAGCTGAGCGGTGAGATATTTGTGTATGAGGAGAGGTCACTGGATGGGCACAATGTACCCCTTACATACCCCTAGAGATCTATAAGGGGCCAGTCCATAGGTGTCCCCATTATTCAGGGCTCTATGAGGGGAGTATACAGCTATGTAACTACTGGATGGAGCCGAGAGATTTTACCCTTTTTCTCCGGACTTTTGATGTCTCGGTGACTGGTAGACTGTAGTGACATTTTATCATGGATTCAGGTCTTGAGAAACACATTTTATTGTTCCAATACATCATAAAAGAGACACTTAGAAAATAGTAAGAAAGTGTTCATGTCCTTTACTACATGAAGAGATTGGAGACTTCTATGATGGAAAGACTTTATAAGGATTTTAGTATTTACTCTGCTGATAGACAAGACTGAGTGGACTGAACCATAATCCATACCCTAGGTGACCCTCTCACCGTTTACACTTCAATAAATAATCACCAGACCTTGGTGTGGATAAATATGGGGTTGGCCACAGCTTTATTAATAAAAACATAACTCCAACAGTAAACAAACAAATTTTCCATGCCCACGATGATGTCCTGTAATTCAAACACCTTCTTGCCCGAATGCCCCACTGTACAACAATGGGCATGTGGGACCTCTTTCCTTAACCACAATTTTGTTTGGGCATGGTCTCTCACCACGCTGTGACATCTGCAATAAAAAAAAAGACAACACCAAAGCAAACCACCAAAAACACCAGATAAAAAGGGCTGGGTGGGTGGGTGTACTTCTCACCGGACTGGCAGAAGGTAAGACCCCACCTACGTGCTCTCCACTGCATTATATACACTTATGCCCCCCCCCCCCCATACTCTGACACTTATAGGACGTCACCTATTTTAAAAATAAAACTCATTTTCCCACCCCTCAGTCTATGGCCCTTTCCTTAACCACTTCAGGGCCTACAATGATTGACCAGCGGATGGCGCTCAAGGATCTTGAGAACCAAGTTCTTACCTTCCAATATCTCCTAATACTTGTAGTAACATTATATTCTAACATGGGGTGGGAGATAAGACAGAGGGGAGAATCCGATTTAAATGTTATACTAAACCCATTTTCTTTTTGCTCATGCCATGGCAATTGTGGTACTATGTTGACATGTTGAGAAGGAGGATTTAGGCAGGTTGGGGGTTTTACTTGGAGCAAGATGATCGATGAGCCAGTCTTTTAGATGTGTTTGGTCACCTGGGAGTGCTTAGTGGGAGAGCTGAGACTTTTGACCTTCTACCACGAGATCTTAATACAAGACATTGGAATTATTAGTAACAAGGTAATACAAACTTGTAAATAACCGGTTAGGTACTATAAGAAGATAAAATGTATACAGAAGTAAAGTGCACTGAACAACAGTGCGATAATCTCAGGGGTTATAGGGGAGCAAATGATCAGGCGATGAAGATGGGTGTAATAGTAGTGGGTACTTCAGTGAGGTCCAGTCCAGACTACGGGATGACAAACTAAGCATAGTTAAATACAAAAACATATAAAACAAAAAGTAAGTATTAATAGTGAAATAGGTCATAGGTCAAATAAACAAGTGATACTAATATATATTGTCAGTATCAGTCTGGATCGATGTGAGCTTTTTCTTTTGTGTCTTGGTCTTCGGTTTTCTCCAGACTTGTACTTTTGGTAGTTCCTTCAGAGAGGCAAGGTCTGTGAACGTGAGCCATGAAGGCTCAGTGGAGCGATCCAGTTCTAGAGGCAGGCAGGCAGCTGGGAGATCCTAAGGCAAATGGATGGTGAATTGATGATCCTTGAGGTTGTAGGTTAATCCAAAGAGAAAGAGATGCTTGTGATATATCCTCAGGGCTCTCAGACGATCTGTAACAATCTTAAGTTGTCTGATCTTCGTCTGTGTTCCTGGTGAGATATCCTGGAAGAAGGTAATCCTGTGGCCCTCATATATGAGTTCTGGGGTGTTGCGTGCTTTCTGTAAGACTTTCTCCTTAATTGGGTAGGACAAAAGTTTACAGATAAAGTCCCTAGGTGTAAGAGACAGCCAATGTTGTCTTAAGCTTCATTTGTCTGTATAAACTGTTAATGTTGAATGTATTTCTGTGATTCTGTTCCTTTAAGACAGCAGCCATTGTAATTGTGACATGATGCTGGAGTGAGACCCCCCCCTTTTATGTCAGCCTGCCTGTTCTGCAGACAGAGTGTGAGCAGAGAAGCAGGAAGTGACGAGACAGAGAGCAGCAGCCATCTTGGCAAGTGTTGTATTGAACTGGTGTGGAGATTTTTCTGTACAGCTAAGCTGTATCTTGGTCCAGAGACAAACAGAGTGTAAAGAGACAACAGGACTAGTGAGTCCACGTGAAAGGAACTGTGCTCAGTGGCTGATCAGTGAGACTGACATTGTGACTGTGTATATGGATACCACAGATAGAGACTCGCAGTGCTGTTGATGTACTGGACGGCACCTGCTAAATCCCGGCTTACATCCCAGCTCAGTGTATGGATTCGGCAGGACTGTCAGTGTGCTGAGTGGAATCTGCTGTTGGATTACATTGCATTCAGTTGGTTTCCCTGTCTGTTAAAGAGGACTTCATTTCTCCCAAGATCCTGATAACCGTGAGGAGAGGACGCTTCACTATAAAAGAAAGGAACGACTTTGGGCCCCACCGCGCGCTTCTACGGACTGTAAGCGGTCCACCTGGACCACTGGGGAAAAGGGGGTGCACCCAAATGTGAAGTCAGGGTCAGTTAGGGATAGTTTTGAGTATATTGTTCATTCAGTGTCCATACTGCAGAAGTGGACAGAGTAAAAGTAGAAACCATTGCAGAATTTGCCTTGAAATTGTTCATGCTATATTGTATATTTTGCTTGTCTTTAGCCCTGTCATTTTACCTTTAACTAGCCTTTATTAACTTATAGTAAATATATATTTTTTTTCTTGAACTACCGCGTGTGCGTTCATTTCTGGTTGCGGAGTCCAAACCACCTGCCTTGCTCTCGGTTTACAAATTGGCGTAGTCGGCAGGATCCGCTTACCAGAATGGACGGTGACGCACCCGTTCGGGAGAATGGTGCTGGAGGAAGAATGCCAGCAGGGGCTATAATGAGTCAGTTAGCTAAATTTGATGGCAATAATATGTCAGTGAGTATGTGGGTGGAACAGATACGAATGATACAGCGAATGTACCAGACCGCACCAGAAGTACTAGTAGAGCTAGCAATATTGACATTACAAGGGGATGCTAAGACCACGGTGATACTGAGGCCATTTGAACAAAGGCAGACATTTGAGCAAGTAGTCCAGATTCTAGAAACCATCTATGGAGAAACTGCATTGCTGGGGTCTCTGCAGGCTCGGTTCTTCCAGAGGGTACAACAGGAGAATGAAAGCCTTCCCCAATATGCAAATGCCCTACAAGAACTGCTCCGAGATATTCAAAGGAAGGAAAGAGGGGGCTCGCCAGCCTTCTGTAACCCTGATCGGACTCTCCGTGACCAGTTTGTCCTGGGGATACGTGAAGGCAGTTTAACTGTGACTATGCAGGATTTTATACGACGAGAGACTGATGCTAAATTCCATGATGTACAGGTAGAGGCCATCTCCCGTGCCAATAGTATGGTCCCGAGGCCACAGACCGCAGTTGGAGTTACTTTGTCACAGGGGGCTAGTTCTGGCTCAGAGACAGTAGAAAAAGGGACGGTTAAAGAAATTCTCACAGTAATGCAGAAACTGCAAGAACAAATGGAACACTTGCACACTCGTTGTGATGAGCAGTCTATGAAAATTGCAGACTTCCAGAAGACTGGAGATGAAAGGGTGAGCCATCCACACCCAGCAAGTCAGAATCACCCACCACCCCGCTGGAGGGGTGAGGATAGGACCTACCGAAGGGGTCCAAATCATTTAGTGCAGTGCTCAGGAGAAATCGAAGGGGCTTACCGAAGGGGCCCAAACAGATGGCCAGAACGACGGGGGGATACGCTGCTGGGAGTGTGGACGGATGGGCCACGTTGCTGCTAGATGTCCAGAGCAGCGACAAACTTATGAGAGACCGCCGTTAAACTGAAGTCCCCTGCTGCTGAAGGGCGTGTAGTAGGGGAGACTGACAAGGAGACTATGTGGGGAGAATGCCCTGATGATGACCTCATCGCTGCAAGTCCTGTCATACAGGTGGAAATGGAGGGTATTCCGGTTACCGGGATGATTGACACGGGTTCCCAAGTAACGACCTTGAGTAGAGACTGTTATGAACGGTACTTCCGGCAACATGTGAAATATGATCCCCATACATTCGTACGAGTGGTCGCAGCTAACCAGTTACCAGTTCCGGTCGTGGGAGTGGCCTGGATGAATGTCCGGGTATGTGGCCAAGATCTAGGTAGGAAAGGCATTGTGGTGGTACAGGAGTCACATGAAGTAAAGGTCCCTGTCATTTTGGGGATGAATGTGTTAAAAGAATTAGATCAGATCCTCTTTGAAAAGAAAGGTCACGGTTATTGGAAAGAAACCCCCACCCATCGGCCTACTCAAACAGCTTTCCAGCGGCTGATCCGGACATGTGGCTTACAGAAAAGTTCAGATGCACAGCGTCCTCTGGCTCGAATTTCAGTTCCTTTGCATACAAAAGTTACACTGCCACCCAGTCGGGAGACAATAGTGTCCATGCCCGTAGGCACCTGTCGGAAACTAGAGGGCATAGCTGTGTTGGTAGAACCACTGCAGGCAGCCGAAGGAGGTGTTGATCCGCTAGTGGCCCGTTCCTTGGCAATAGTTCGCAATGGAAGAGTACCACTTCGATGTGTAAACACTCAGGACCAGAGTGTGGACCTGACCCCAGGGAGGCTGCTGGCTAACATCTATGTGACTCCGGAGGAAGTAAGGAAAGTAACTCCAATGCAGCTGAAGCCGACTGAAAGGGATGAGTGGACCGTAACTGTGTCCATGGGAGAAGATGAGGAACCCACCTCTGAATGGAATGGCTGTGCAATTCGAGAACAGATGAAGATGGATGTAAGTTCATGTTCTCTGGAATGGGTGCAGAAGGTAGATGAGCTGTTGTGGGAGAACCAAGCCACCTTTGCACGGTATGCTGAAGATTTTGGATGTACCACAGGGATCTACCATGAGATTCCCACAGGAGACACCCCTCCAATTAGAGAGCGCTACCGACAAATTCCTCCACAGTTGTATCAGGAAGTGAAAGAACTGTTAGCTAAGATGCTACAGGGTGGGATCATCCAAGAAAGCCAGAGTCCCTGGGCGGCTCCTGTGGTGTTAGTAAGAAAAAAAGATGGGTCCATCCGATTTTGCGTAGACTATCGCAAGTTAAACACTTGCACCGTACGAGATTCCTACCCCTTGCCACGGATTGAGGAGTCCCTCTCAGCGCTAGGGAGAGCCCGGTACTTCTCCTCACTAGATCTGGCTAGTGGGTATTGGCAGGTGCCGATGGCCACAAAAGACAAGGAGAAGACGGCATTCATCTTGCCCATGGGACTATACGAATTTAACCGGATGCCCTTCGGGTTGACAAATGCACCCGGAACGTTTCAGCGGTTGATGGAGAAATGTCTCGGTGACTTCAACTTTGAGTTCACTCTCATCTACTTGGATGACATTATAGTGTATTCTGCGACCTTTGAAGACCATCTCCACCAGTTGGGGCAAGTATTTCGAAGATTGCGGGAACATGGGCTCAAATTGAAACCCAGTAAATGTCGGTTGTTCCAATCTGAAATTGATTACTTGGGTCACCGCGTATCAGGAGAAGGGGTGAGACCATCAAGAGACAAGATAGCGGCTGTTCAAGATTGGCCGATACCGACTACCCTGCGAGAAGTGAGGGCGTTCCTTGGAGTAGCCGGTTACTATCGACGGTTTATTAAGGATTTCGCCAAGGTAGCAGCACCACTTAATGCTCTCCTACGAGGCACATCCGGTGGTCCAAAGAACCGGTCCGTGAAGTGGGGACCTGAACAGGAACAAGCCTTCCAGGCATTGAAGGATGCACTGACAACAGCCCCAATCTTGGCATATGCTGATTACCACTTGCCGTTCCAGCTATATACAGATGCAAGCCTGTATGGTCTTGGAGCAGTGCTTTCCCAGCTTCAGGATGGCCAGGAGAGGGTCATAGCGTACGGCAGCCGGTCTTTGAGAGATTCTGAAAGAAACCCCGAGAATTATAGTTCATTTAAATTGGAGCTGTTGGCACTGGTATGGGCCATGACCGAGAAATTCTCTGAATATTTGACCGGTGCTGAAGTTTTAGTACTGACTGACAACAACCCTCTAGCTCACCTGGAAAATGCCAAGCTCGGGGCGTTAGAGCAGAGGTGGATAGCCCGAATGTCTACATTCAATTACGGCATTAAGTATCGGTCCAAGACAGAGAACCAGAATGCTGACGGACTTTCTAGGGTAACTGCCCAGACCCCCACAGAAGACGTGGATCATGAGTTGGAGCATGTGGAGGTGCCCGATTTCAGCAGATTTTCACAGGCCTTGACCGCCACTAATCAGTTTGAGATGGAGGGGACTGAAATGGCTCCTTTCTTTGGTCCCTCACGACAGGAATGGGCACAGATACAACAGACCCATGAGGGGCTGGCGCAGATGATCAAGTGTGTTGAGAAAGGCCAGAAGCCCTGTAGAGAGGAAAGAGAACGACTGACACGTGAGATATTATCTGTTTTGAGTCAGTGGGAAAAGTTGGAGATGAAAAATGGAGTGCTATGCCGAAAGGTCTATTTACCTTCTGAGATCGACATTCGATACCAAATTGTGGTGCCTAGTGAACTGGCTCGCTCCTTGGCAGTTGAGGCTCATAATAAGAATGGACATTTTGGTCATGAGAAGACCTTTCGTTGGTTACAGCGACTGATTTACTGCCCTGGTCTTCGTCAAATGGTCGAAGAAGTATGCCGCAGCTGTCGAACTTGTGAGATCCATAAGGCAATAGAACAGAGAGCTCCCCTGCAAACCATCGTGACCCAGGAACCTTTAGAAATCGTCATGATAGACTATCTAATGGTGGGCCCATCCAATAGCGGACACCAGTATTGCCTCGTAATGGTGGATCACTTCACCAAATTTGCGGTGGTAACCGCCACCAAGGACCAGACAGCTGAGTCAGCAGCTCGTGCTCTGTGCCAAGATTTCATTCGAGTATATGGGTGCCCCCAACGCATCCACTCCGACCAGGGCGCCTGCTTTGAGGGACACGTAATGAAAGAAGTTCAACGTATCTACGGGATAAAGAAGTCGCACACGACTCCATACCACCCTCAGGGAAATGGGGCCTGTGAAAGATTCAACAGAACTCTGCTACAGATGCTGCGGACTCTGGAGGAAGACAAGAAGTTACAGTGGCCTCAGTTCTTGTCTGAAATGGTGTGGGCCTATAACAATCAGGTCCATTCTACAACGGGGTACTCTCCTTATACACTTCTCTTTGGGCGGTCTGGGCGAAGTATAGGAGAATTACAGTTGAATGATGTGGATGGGTTCCCTCCGAGGGATCCAACCTCTTGGGTGCGGGCGCATCGGCAGAGACTTGAGACGATCCATCGATTGGTGCGGCAGCGCCTGCAAGAACATCCCCATCCTGATAAGACCCCAGTGCAAGAAGCACCATTGCAACCAGGTGACCTGGTGCTAGTTCGTGTCAAGAAACCCCAAGGGAAATTGGAAAGCAGATGGGAGGCTTTGCCGTATCGTGTTGTTGGCCGCAAGTATGCGAATGGGCCAGTGTACCAGGTCCAGAAAGAAGGAACTGATTGTGTTCGAGTACTTCACCGAAATATGTTGCGCCTGTGTCATTCTGAAGGGACAAATCACGATGGGCCTGCCAATGTGAATGAGCTCCCACAGTCAGAGAATGGAGGTGCGGAATGGGCCTCCGACGAGGAGGATGATTGTTGGCCGATCCCTGCTCCTGGGGATGTTCCACCTGTGACTACTGTATCTCCGGCCTGTGCCCCCTCTGGTGCGGAATCCGCTGGTCCTTCTCAGCCCATAGCTGCAGCACCCCATAATATACCACCGGTCCTCAGACGGACCACTAGGCCAAATGCTGGTATTCCCCCTGTTCGGTATGCGCAGGATGAGTTTGTTTGGCCTGCCATACATCGGTATACTACCACCCTGTGCATAAAAGTACAACCCTCTGGATATACAGTCATAGGCAGGGACTGCCACTCTTAAAGTGGGGGGGAATATGTAAGAGACAGCCAATGTTGTCTTAAGCTTCATTTGTCTGTATAAACTGTTAATGTTGAATGTATTTCTGTGATTCTGTTCCTTTAAGACAGCAGCCATTGTAATTGTGACATGATGCTGGAGTGAGACCCCCCCCCCTTTTATGTCAGCCTGCCTGTTCTGCAGACAGAGTGTGAGCAGAGAAGCAGGAAGTGACGAGACAGAGAGCAGCAGCCATCTTGGCAAGTGTTGTATTGAACTGGTGTGGAGATTTTTCTGTACAGCTAAGCTGTATCTTGGTCCAGAGACAAACAGAGTGTAAAGAGACAACAGGACTAGTGAGTCCACGTGAAAGGAACTGTGCTCAGTGGTTGATCAGTGAGACTGACATTGTGACTGTGTATATGGATACCACAGATAGAGACTCGCAGTGCTGTTGATGTACTGGACGGCACCTGCTAAATCCCGGCTTACATCCCAGCTCAGTGTATGGATTCGGCAGGACTGTCAGTGTGCTGAGTGGAATCTGCTGTTGGATTACATTGCATTCAGTTGGTTTCCCTGTCTGTTAAAGAGGACTTCATTTCTCCCAAGATCCTGATAACCGTGAGGAGAGGACGCTTCACTATAAAAGAAAGGAACGACTTTGGGCCCCACCGCGCGCTTCTACGGACTGTAAGCGGTCCACCTGGACCACTGGGGAAAAGGGGGTGCACCCAAATGTGAAGTCAGGGTCAGTTAGGGATAGTTTTGAGTATATTGTTCATTCAGTGTCCATACTGCAGAATTGGACAGAGTAAAAGTAGAAACCATTGCAGAATTTGCCTTGAAATTGTTCATGCTATATTGTATATTTTGCTTGTCTTTAGCCCTGTCATTTTACCTTTAACTAGCCTTTATTAACTTATAGTAAATATATATTTTTTTTCTTGAACTACCGCGTGTGCGTTCATTTCTGGTTGCGGAGTCCAAACCACCTGCCTTGCTCTCGGTTTACATAGGGGTCTGACCTTATTTAAGTTTGGGGCAAAGTGCAATGTGCACTTTCTCAAGTTGAAGGTCAGGAGCTGCTTCCTCTCCCAATACAAAGTTCAGGTTCATTGTTTCGGCTTGTGGAAAATCAGTCATTGTCTCAGCTTGAGGATGGGTCAGAGGTGTTTCTTTCCTCCTTGAGGCTTTCAGTGTCTGAAGATTCCTCTGGGTCAGGTATTTCCAGAGCACATTTTGCAGCAGGTGTAGAGTGGAGCAGAGAGCACTTCTTCAGGTACTTATCAATATCTGCCTGAGATTTTTTGAGTTGCTGTGGTGTAGTGTGTGAGTCCATATGTTTAGTTTGGACAATCATAACCATATAGCAGAGAGTGAGAGTTGTCTATCCGAGCCAGGCAGAGTTATGTAACTTTGTTCTCAAGCTGGCATCGGAGTAAAGATCAGAATCAGCTGCAATGAAATTTTCCCGGGCCCACCAACCTGATATTTGTGTATTGGCGGTCTGAGAGAGATAGAGCACCTGGCCAGTTGTTACAAATGCATATAGAGAGATCTGGGGTACAGTAGGAGCAGTAACGTGCATCTCAAGAGGTTAGTTTAGTGATCCTACAGCGATGGTGATAGAATGTAAGATGGCCGCCTTGGCCCAGCATTGGAGGAGGCTGCCAGACTGATGGCTCTATCAGGACCAAGTAGGAAAGAAAGATAATGTTAACACCTCTTGTCAGAGGACCAGGGAGCTCCGAACACCTACCATATGGATTTTGCAGGGCTCTGAGATCTAGGTAGAGCAAGAACCAGCTGTGGTGTATGGTGGTCACAATTTTAGTGTAGCTGAGCCAAGTCTTAGGGTGTAGGAGAGTGTCCCAAGATGACAGCCGCAAGAAGGGAGAACCATGGGCGTTCTGGCATTGCAAGCTCCGGGGCACCAGCTCTGGACATCTCAGGAGAGTGGGGCCTTACAATGATAGGTAGCAGGTTTCTTGTTCTCATGATATGCGGTGGACAACAATTTAGGCCGGGGCTTCAGGTGCTCCTCTAGGCCTCACTTACGAAGGTACTGGTATATCGGACAGAGGTAGAAGTGCCAAAAAGTCCTAAGGAGGATGTGAGTGAGTCCCTGACCTGAGTGACATGTCTTCCTCAGATTGTGGTTATACCATGACCCCCACTAATTTAGGATTCTGAATATTAACTCATACATGTTTGTTCTATATTAGCCCACTCCCTGAATAACTTGGAGTGTAAGAGATACTATGTAGGACTTTGTAGATCTCCCCCCTTCAGTGGTCCCGGCCAACCCTGATAAATATTCAGTCCTGCTAGAGAAACGACATGAAGTCAGAGGGGGAAGCCTCCTGGATGGTTAGGGTCTACCAGTGGACCCTCTGCTGGGACAGTCAGAAGATGTAACATGGTTGTCTTACTTTGTGATCACATCTCCCCCCTCTATAACTACACAAGTTCTCCATCCACCTGCCCCTTTACCATCCATCCTGCTGTGCCCCCCAATACTAAGCCTTCTGCCCCCATTACTGTATCTGCTGTTCTGTACATGGAGCCAATATACTGTACAGTAGAAGTAATAGTGCCAGAACTATAGTTACCCCCAATATACAGTAATAACCCCACACAGACTGTGCTCCTAATAATGGCGGCTTCTGACCTGTAACCTATGACATCAGCAGCCCAGGGCAGGGGGCCAGTCTGAGCCTGGAGCAGTAGATAGGTATGTATGATACAGTGCTTTACTGCACAGAACATCAGAATCTGTAGACAAGGCCGGCCATAAATCATATAAGTCATATAAAAGCAGAGTAGTATTGGAAAGCGTCAGCACAGCATGAAAAATATCCATACAATGAATACAGAGCAAAACTTAATTTTGAATTCTTTTTATTTCATTTTTTTTATTGTAATTATTAGATCCCCTAGTTGTCTTAAGCCCCCAGGGGTCTGATCACTAATGCAATGCATTACAATGTTAATTCATTGCAATTCATTACAGCATTTGTATTACAGGCTGCATAGTGACAAGCATGGTTGAAAATACACAAAATTTACATTTTTTGGAGCAAACATGGAGTGTGCCTAAAATTGTGACTTTTTCCATGCCTCGGACACCAGCAAACTGTTGTGCTGTTTCTCCAGCTGGTGTAGAGAATCTTACAGATTTTATTGTAGTTCCTATCTATTTGAATACTCAGTTTTACGCCATAATTCTTACCTGTGGTAACCAGAAATATGCAAAATGTTTGATATTTGTAATATGTTTGCATCGGAGGGGAAAAGGAGAAACACCCACGGCCAAAATCGAAAAAAAGGGGAGGGGGGGGGGGGAAAGGAAAAGGGGGGGGGGGAGAAAAAAACTGATTTCATAGCCAGTCTCTGGGGTTGATTCAATAACAACGGACAATCTGTAATGATCAGTGCAGGACTAAATAGGAACTATGTCCGATAAAATCTGTAACACATTCTCTATGGCTTTATTCACACTGTTACAGGAAACAGTCACATGGATCCCAGAGATAAATTTCAAAAAATATTTGGATTTATTTTAAACTTATTTATGGAAAAAAAAAAAAACAAAACATCTGTAGTAAGGAGGGAAGGGGGTGGGGGGGGGAAAAAAGAAAAGAGGGGGGGGGGGGAAAAAAAAAAAAAAAATTTTTTTAGAGAAGCTCCTTTTATATAATATCCAACATATAATATATAATAACACAAAAAAAATATAAATGTGGTGGTGGGTAGTTACTTTTTTTCTCACTTTTTTTTGTGGTGTGTTGTTATGAGAAAAAAAAAAAAAAAAAAAAATTTATTTTTTGTGAGGTGGTGTGTTTTCGGGGGGGGGTTGGGGGTTTTTTTTTTTTTTTTTTTTGTTTTAGAAAAAAAAACGATGAAGAAGAAAAAGGGGGTTGTTTTTTGCTCTTTTTTCTCCCGCGGGGGGGTGGGGGGGGGGGGGGGGGGGGGGGGGGGGGGAGCGCAGTGTGTCTCTTATTTCCACCCGCGGGGGGGCCCCCATAGCCAGTCTCTGGGGGGTCTCCTGTAACCTCCCCCTGTCACTCTCTATATACATCTCATTGTACACATTGTCTCATCTTATACTTTGTATCTGACACTCCACAAACATCAAGATGGTTTCTGGCAGTTATCTGCTGGCTGTGATCTTCATTTCTATTCAGGGTGAGAGATTCGGATCATTCCAGGATTGTGTGTAGAGAAATCTATACAGTGGGATCGATCATCAGATCAGGATTTCTAGGAATAGATCCAGACATTTATCAATAATGAATATGTCTCTTCTAATCCTCAGGATCCTGTGGAGAGATTGTGGTGACTCAGACTCCAGAATATATGTCTGTGTCCCCAGGAGAAACAGTCACTATCTCAGTTACAACCAGTTCTTACACAGGGAATGCTATAGCCTGGTACCAACAGAAACCAGGACAACGGCCAAAGCTTCTTATCTATGCTGCAACCACCCGACATACAGGAGTCCCAGACCGGTTCACTGGTGTTAGTGATGGATCTCCTTATACTAACTATAAACTAACAATCTCAGCAGTGACAGAAGACGATGCAGCAGATTATTACTGTATGCAGGCTGCATCTTATCCTCTCACACAGTGATACAGAGCCGTACAAAAACCTCCTTCCTCTTTCCCCATTACATGTCTGTTAGAATGTAATAGATAGAAGATAGAAGTAACAGAGCGTTCTGTGGTTATTTACAATGATGATCTTATTCCTAGGGGAATATTCTATGTAAACTCTTCATATACATCTGTTACAGACCAATCCAGGAAGCAGAAGTAATGGCAGTGTGATCCCAGATGTGCTTTATCATAAAACCTCCTTGTATGACTCTTACTGACACATGATATATTGTAAGACAATCCCGCCAGCTGCTGCCCCTCTATAGCGTATACACTTATCCCTAGAAGACAAATATCTCATCATTTTGTCATGTGTGTAATTTACACATTTTTATTTTACATCAAAAAGTTGAAAATTTTGGCACACAAAATTGCAACTTTTTAGAATTTTTTTTGCTGCCAAGCTAAAAATGGGGCATAATTTGTGTTGATAGGTCTCAAAAAGTTAAAAAAAAATATAAATAAAATTTTTATTAAGATATTTGTTAAATATGTATAATGTATAGTATATCCAGACACAAAAAGTTTAAAAAGATATGTGTCTTGCTCTCTAAATCCACTACATTTCCTATAGAGTCTGCTTGATATATAAAGTTAGGGAAAATCGGATGCATATATAAAAAAAAAAAAAAAAAAAAAAATAGAAAAACATTCTCCCAGATAGTTCCTCCCTTTATATTAAGGTTTGATACTTGTAATACCCTGCAGAAGTTGATGACAGCGCCCCCAATAGGGATAAGAGAGTCTATGTATCAAGGTTTTTTCTACTTAACTAAGTATAACACCCTGGTGCAAGATCACAGAAGCGTGAGACATATAGCTGGGAGGAGACTTCAGATGACAACGTCTCCAATCCTATCCTATAATCTCCCCTATAATTCACAGCTCGCTGTAAATGTACTCAGAGGGAGAGACATCCACCATAGCTGATCCCTAAGCATGTACAGAGAAAATGTCCTCCTGACATGCCCTTAGATCGCATAAATTGGTGTTGGCCACACAGACTGCAAGGAGTGAAATATGCCCATACAATTGCATAGACGCGCTCTTAAAAGAGTGTTTTCCCCTCCTCACATAACTAGTAGCAGTCCGGGCACATACTGATCTCCCCTTCTAAATAAATCCCTCAAGCTCGCTCAGTAACGTGGGATAGAGTGCAGACCATATTCTAATTCTAATAGAACTGCTAAAAAGCTAACCAACGCGTTTCCCCAGCGGTAATGCTGGTTCTTCAGGGGAAACAGTGATAAAGAGAGCAGCCTCTCCGTCAGGCAGTATAACAGCAATGGCACTGTATGCTTGTCATGTCCAGGTATATAAAGGTCTAGCCACGCCCCCTCCCGTGACCTCACAAACATCTGTAGCCAACCAGCACCTCTGTGGGAGTGGTCAAAGACCAGGGTCTCCTCCCACAGGCCTTGCCCAGCTCCAACATGACAGGGAGGAGGCGGGCAACCTGTCACAAGTCGCTATGGAGACCGGGAGGCACGTCTCCCTGCAGGCCCTTAAATTCTATGATGCATCAAAACAGTTACATTAGATGGATAAGTATATAGAGGTTTCTTTTATTTTATATATATGCACCCAATTTTCCCTAACTTTCTATATCAAGCAGACTCTATAGGAAATGTAGTGGATTTAGAGAGCAAGACACATATCTTTTTAAACGTTTTGTGTCCGGATATACTATACATTATACACATTTAACAAATATCTTAAGAAAAGTTAAGTTTTATTTATATTTTTTTTTTTCAACCTTTTGAGACCTATCAACACGAATTCTGCTCATTAACAATACGAGAAAGTGTCCTTTGTAGTGGGTGTAACCTCCCCTCAATTTATCCTAAGTGGCTGATCTATTCTATTCCTAGCAGGAGCGGACATGGCGTCTCATGGCTGAGCAGATTTACTGCATTTTATACCAGATACTGGCCTAACTTTACTCTAATATGGGGTCTCAGAGACAGAGAAAAGGTTTGTGAGGTGGGGTGGACGCACACCGTAAATAGCGTGACCGTTACCTCTTGATCCACATGAACATTTGTGTACATAATCAGGGAGTGATTTAGCTGCCGTTCACACTGCACATGAGGTTTGGCAGATTCGCAGTCTCAGTACAGTGTGACACAGCGGTCATTGATGTGGGAAGTTTCTCGAGGCTGGATCATGAGATGGCTCTCTGTAGGGGTAACAGAGCCTGAGAGTTGTGCTGGGGGAGAAGTTGAGTTTTGCTCTCCTATGGTGTAACCTACTGGTGTCAGGGGTCGCCCAGGTAAGCCATGATGGGAAGGAGAAGCTCGTACAGCTAGTTTTTAGAGGAGCGGTGACTTGCTTGGAGGTCTAAAATTGGCGTATGAAACATGAGTCTTAGTAAATTCCCCACCATAGTCCTCCCCAGATGTAGACATATTAGCCGAGTGTGTAGGACCTTATACTGGGAGCTGATAGACGGCTGACAACTGGAGTACAGTCATGTAGACAGCTGTAGTCAGGGCTGTGAGGTGACTTGTACATGAATCAAAGACTTGTAGTTTGGACATTTTAATATGGGACTGAGGAGACTTGACTTACTGCAGCTCTAACCTGCAGAGAGAAAGATGTGCAAAAAACCCCGTGTGATGGATCTGAAAACCGCTTATACGTTTCAGGACATGAAGCCCCTCAGTCATAGCATAAATTCTAAGAGTCTCACAGTGATTAAAAACTAATGATACTAGCTAAAAACACATCCACTAATTAATTAACGAGATTCACATAATGTCCTAGACCTGCGTCCAAAATAACATCTGTATAGAAAACACAAAAGACATTGAAAATATCAAACAACCCCGGCATTGTGTAGACAGCTTAGCATTAATATAAAATATCTACATAATACTGGACTGTAAAAGATCTATATGCATATTGTGATAAATTCTATATGAACATAACATGGTGTCACACGTCTAAACACAAATCTCTTAAAGATCTTGAATACCATGTGAATATTAAAGCATGAACCTGGAAAAATACTCGGATCGCAACATAAACATAAAAAATTACCTGGTGATAAAGTTTCCACAAAGAACAGACCAAGGAAGGAACAGCGGACAGAGAGGGACAGGAAGCACAACAGCGAGACAGAACAACAGGGGGGCCCCATGGGGACGCGCTCCCCCGCCCCCACCACGCCACAGAGGGGCGAGAGACAACAAGAAACCCACAGGGCAAACACAGGGAGGCCGCAGAGCCGGGGGAGGGCGGGCAACCACAGCAAAAGAGGCGAACAAACAAACGAACAGAGAAGAGGCGCGTGACCGCATGTGACGGGGCCTGAGGGGTGCTAAAGAGGGAAGGGGCAACTGCTTCCGTAAGAAAGGTCTGGCATCTTTTTACATGCTAAGAGTTTACATCCAAAACACACCATTAAATCTATCCGTGTTGGGGAAATGACAGGAGTGAGAAGGGCATGCTCCAGAGACGAGGATTTATTCACTCAGAGCAATAAGGTGTGTGATAGACTAAAGGCCAGAGGATATCCTAAATGGATAGAGCACAAAACCTAACAATGAAGAAGAAAAGAACATCTCTCTTACACGATAAAGTAGCCAAAATTAATAAGAATGATATTGGCAGAATATATTTTTTCTACTCAATATAGCAAAGACTACAAAGACATAGTTAAAATTCTAAATAAGAATCTGCCAATCCTATACCAGGATCATTTATTGGCTTCCATTTTGGAACAAGGCTGCCAGTTTGTGGCGACACGAGGAAAAACATTAGATTCAGTCTATTCCATGATAATACACAAATCACACAAAACACATGGCTAGATGTTAAGGGTTTTTCTAATGTACCAGATGTCAGGTGTGTCAATATGCAGGGAAATCTACAGAATTCACTTTAAATCTACAGAATTAAATTTAAATATGTTGTTTACAAAATTTCTTGTAATGTGTGAAACCTACATTATGTGGGGTGCTCTATATGTTCCCTTAAGACACCAATTTCAGAACATATTTCTAACTGTCTAAGTGATAATCCTATAAAATCCTCGGGAGCATCAAAACATCATTCATCATAAAGGCAGTAGAACAATAGAACCATAGAACAAGTTCCCAAACCACGGAGAGGAGGAGATTGGCCTGGTAAATTATTGAGGAGAGGGGACTATTGGATTTTTAACTTGGCTACAAGGACCCCGTCGGGTCTGAACCTTAGATCAGATTTATCTTTCTATTAGCAATTGTAACATTCATAGATCTCTCTTATTCATATAGATCTCTCTCATTCATATAGGCCCCATTCATATAGATCTCTCTTCATTCATATAGATCTCTCTCATTCATATAGATCTCCCTCATTCATATAGATCTCTCTCATTCATATAGATCTCTCTCATTCATATAGGTCTCTCTCATTCATATAGGTCTCTCTCATTCATATAGGTCTCTCTCATTCATATAGATCTCTCTCATTCATATAGGTCTCTCTTATTCATATAGATCTCTCTTATTCATATAGATCTCTCTTTCCCTCATAGTCTCCTCATTCATTAGATCCCATCTTCTCTCTCATTCATATAGATCTCTCTCATTCATATAGACTCTCTCTCATTCATATAGGTCTCTCTCATTCATATAGATCTCTCTCATTCATATAGATCTCTCTCATTCATATAGATCTCTCTCATTCATATAGATCTCTCTCATTCATATAGATCTCTCTCTCATTCATATAGATCTCTCTCATTCATATAGATCTCTCTCTCATTCATATAGATCTCTCTCATTCATATAGATCTCTCTCATTCATATAGATCTCTCTCATTCATATAGATCTCTCTCATTCATATAGATCTCTCTCATTCATATAGATCTCTCTCATTCATATAGATCTCTCTCATTCATATAGATCTCTCTCATTCATATAGATCTCTCTCATTCATATAGATCTCTCTCATTCATATAGATCTCTCTCATTCATATAGATCTCTCTCATTTACATATAGATCTCTCTCATTCATATAGATCTCTCTCATTCATATAGATCTCTCTCATTCATATAGATCTCTCTCATTCATATAGATCTCTCTCATTCATATAGATCTCTCTCATTCATATAGATCTCTCTCATTCATATAGATCTCTCTCATTCATATAGATTCTCTCTCATTCATATAGATCTCTCTCATTCATATAGATCCTATAGTCTCTCTCATTCATATAGATCTCTCTCATTCATATAGATCTCTCTCATTCATATAGATCTCTCTCATTCATATAGATCTCTCTCATTCATATAGATCTCTCTCATTCATATAGATCTCTCTCATTCATATAGATCTCTGTTATTCATATAGATCTCTCTTATTCATATAGATCTCTCTTATTCATCTAGATTTCTCTCATTCATAGATTTCCTCTTTCTCCTAATAATCAAGTCAGTATCTAAGGAGGACATCAAGTGTTGTATTTCCTATATTGCACACATGTTATGTCTAAGACCACCAGATATCACATCAGCAGCCGAAGCAGAACAGGAATTTTTAGTTTTATTAGTGTGTAACAATTTGTACATGGAAATTTTTGTTGCTTCTAATTCATGCAATTCATTCATAAATCATGCAAGAAATGTATATATACAAGGTGCCATGTACTAATACAAAATATACTGTCCCAGGTAATAATAAGGGAATACAAGTATATATGGCAGTATGTTAAATAAAGAGTGACCCACCAGCATCACAATACACAATAAGTAGTAAATAATTACCAGGTCGTATAGCCCACAATGAATATGAGGCCTACCAATGTTACATAACATCACCACATAATATGTAATGCAGAAAGGACACTCTAGTACAATAATATCACAAAAGTAATCACATGGCAAATAATATCCTAAAGCAGTAACATTACCAGGAGCAAGATGTGACCTCCACCACGAGGCTTCAGCAGGGGGCTAAGAGCAGCACATTGTACTATCCTATTCAGAGGCCACCAAAAATAATGGTAATAATTTGGATTTAGCACCAAAACACTATAGGATGCCCCACCCCCACTATTATTATACCTGTACAGTGACACAGTGATGTCACAGATACATATACACAAAGCAACACATATAGATACTATAGTGCACACCCAAATGTATGAGGAAAATATGTAAATGTTTATTATATTCCAGAACCACCAAAAATCACAGACTAGATTAATAACATTATAAAAACAATATAAAAATACATAAATCATCCGAGATAACAAAGGTCCAAAATATAACCCATAATAATGTATAAATACAGCACAAAATAGCCCTGCCTAACTATACTATATATAAAAACTAATAGGATATAAACCAAAAGAAAATCCAGGAAGATTGAAACAAGACCCTCTACTGAGCCTATAATATAATATAATATAATGTGATGTAATATAATATAATATAATGTGATGTGATGTAATATAATATATAACATAATGTACATCTAGTGTAAAAGAGAAAATGATATTGTAACATGTAATGAATAGTGACCAAAGAACAATTACATCAGTAATAAATACCATCCCTAAACATCACAAGTATGGCTGTACCCGGGCCTTGCTGTCCGTTCTTGCTGTCAGTGAATATGAACCTTCATTCATACATTGACCTTGTATGAGATGGTGCTGACATGTATGGACCATGAGATATCACAGTGATCTACTCTACACATCTGTTCACACTGAACTATCTCCAGTTTGTCATGAAATAAATTCACCAAAATATCACAACATGAAAACAAAAGCCTTGAAAGGTGACCATTCCCCTCCCCCACTGGGTGGTCACACATAGACACATATAGGATAGTTACCAGAGCACTTTGTGATAACTTGTCAGGCCTCCATGTTGTGCTGAGTAGATATGGACAAAACATTTCCTAATGGACCAGATTCAACCTGAATTTCTCAAAGTTTGGCTTTCCTATGAAACCAAAACTTTTGAGATTCACTTCAGATGAACCAGCTCCACAGGTGTCAGAGCGCCCGGAGACCTTCCCCACCTCGCTGAGTCCCTAATAAACATATATTAGGACGGCCGGTATAGCCGCCATAATGGACATTTGTTAGGACTATATAGTGGCCCTGACGTGCAACCATCATCTCCATCTAAGCTTTGGCATCGCTGACTGCTGGCCAAGAAGGGGTTAATTGAGGCCTTGACCTGATCATGATTAACCCCTTGTGTGGGGAGTGAATCTCTGAGTGAAATAAAGGAAACCAGAAATAAATGTAATGAATCAAAGAGGCTGCAAACCAAGTGGGCGATCCCTAGAAAGCCAAAAGCCTCTGAAAAGCCAATGGAAAAGTCCAGTTAAGATTCTGAGCCACAGTCTAGTTATCATGTTAAGTGTCAGGCTAAACTTTGCTTGTGAGGCCTATATGGGGCAGAGACTCACAATGTCTGTAAAGCGCTGCGGAATATGCTGGTGCTATACAAGCAAGAGAAATACATAAATAATACACATCTGTACTTGTAGAAAACAGAGGATTCAATGGGATAAATGTTCTCAGTCCCCTGACAATTTGTAGGTGACCTGATGGGAGAGAAGTTGTAAAGGTTTAGGAAAAACATTGCTGCCTGCTTGTAACATCCATGACACACAGGAGTCCCATTCACTTCAATTGAGCTGAGCCGCAATTCTAAGATTATGTTAGGGTCTGAGACAAGTGAGCCCTAATCTCACCCCAGCCACTGTTCCTTCCTATTGCCTCAGTTACCCTAAACGGTAAATGGACAACCTGAAGACGAGCCCCATACTGGGGAAGGGGAAAAACCGAAAAAAAAAAAAAAAAAAAAAAAAAAGGGGGGGGGGGGGGGGGGGGGGGGGGGGAAAAGGGGGGAAAGGAAAAAAAAAAAAAAAACAAAAAAAAAAAAAAAAAAAAAAAAAAAAAAGAAAAAAAAAAAAAAAAAAAAAAAAGGGGGAAAAAAAAAAAAAAAAAAAAAATTGCTGAGAAAGTGACATCCCGTATATAGAAAGTCTGGGCCCAGCCCCAGACCTGAAAGGAACACAGGCTGTCAATCACACAGGCAAGGAAAAGATTAACTCTATGCAGTCCAGAGAGAACCAAGGTGAAGGAAACAGGTGTGACAGAAAATCAATGATATTGTCTAGGACCATGTTCAGACTGAGCAACAAGAAACCTACGCAAGGAACCATTGAACACGCCTCCTTCGCCGCAGCATGCGAGCAGAGGGGGGGGCAGAGACCCGAACAGGCAGAGACGTTACAGATTACTTATCTGGTGGAAAAACTTTATTTCCATTGTTTAATAGATTTATGTATTTTTATGCATTGAAATGAAATGTTTCAACATCAGATGGCGCTCAAGGACTGTGAAAACCGGGATCACTCCTTCCGTCACCGCATCATCTCTGTAGTGATATTATTAATCTAAGGAGGATTTCTCTGTTACTGATACATGAGTATTGTTACCAGAATATAATAGTCAGAACTAGAGATTATACATAGAAGAGTGAAGAAATCAGGCGATACCTTTTAGAGACTAACTGAGTATATTCGATGGTAAGCTTTCGAGAGTGCTAGCTCTCTTCTTCAGACATGGTGTTATAAAGAAGCTGAAAATTCACAGACAGAATCTTTAAAAATAACAAAATACAATCTAAGTAGAGAGGTTATTTACAACAAGTCAAGAAATAAACAATCTGGAAAGTTGTGGGGCGTGACAGAGGGATCAGTAATTCTTGTCGTTATCTGTTTGCTATCAGGTGGTGATTTGTGACCCTCACAGTTCATACATAGTGTGACATGAAGCTGGCATGAATATTAAGTCCAAATTGCAGAGTTTGAAATTTTTGCATTAACTTATATTCCCATTCCTTTCTCTCCCTCTGGATCTTAAAATGTCCCATTAAAACCACAACCCGCAAATCTTCAATAGAGTGGTCTTCTCCGGAGAAATGTGCGGCCACTGGGAGATGGGTTCTGCTGTTATTAATGGTGGATCTGTGTGAGTTCATGCGCTGACTGAGTCTCTGCCCTGTTTCCCCCACATAGAGGCCTGTGGTGGGACATTGCACACACATTATGAGATACACCACATTGGAAGACCTGCAGGAAAATTTCCCCTAATTCTGTGCACCCGTTGTGACTGTGGGATAGGTACACTGTCAGCGGTGTGGATGTGCTTGCAGGTCATGCACCTTTTATGTAGGCAAGGTGAGGTGCCATTTTTAGTTGGGGCCTTCAGGGCACTCCGGACAATAATACGCCTCAGGTTTGGTGGTTGCCAAAAGGAAAAGGAGAGGGGGACCTGGAAATATGTCCTTGAGCCTGTTGTCCTTATGTAGCACAGGTTGGAGATCCTTGGCAATCCTTCGTAGGATCTCCAGCTGTGGGTTGTAGGTGACAACTAGGGGCACTCGGGCATCTTTCTGGGTCTCTCTATATGTGAGCAGACTGTCTCTGTTAATGGCTGCCGCTTTGTTCAATTGGTTGTCTGTTACTTTTGGTTTGTATCCCAATCTGAGAAATTTCATCCTCAGATCCAGGAGGTGCTTGTCCAGGTCTGCTTTGTAGGAGCAAATACGATTGTATTGTATAGCCTGGCTGTAGATAATAGATTGTCTTGTGTGCTTGGGGGGGAAGCTGTCGTTTCTCAGGTAGGCCGTTCTGTCTGTGGGTTTGTGGTATATTAAAAAGTCTGTGAATTTTCAGTTTCTTGTATAAGACGATGTCTGAAGAAGAGAGCTAGTACTTTCGAAAGCTTACTATCAAATATATTCAGTTAGCCTCTAAAAGGTATTGCCTGATTTTTTCACTCTTCCACTACTTTCTATGGCTAACACGGTACAACATTATACTACTAGAGATTATATGAGCAGAGATACAAAGTATCTACTGAATATTCTAAACGTAACTATGTTCTGTAGCATATAAGGTTAGCACATCAAGAACTTCAGTTCCACACAGTCTGATCTGAGGCTGCTCTGATAATTGTTTCCTGTTCCTTCAATATCAACTGAAGTAATGACAAAAAGTCAAAATAAAAATTTACTCATGAATTCAAGAAAGTCACAACCCAAAGTTCCTGTTTTATATTTGCTTAGAGGCTGTCACATTGTAACCACAGAATTTCCATGTCCCCAGTATTTCCATAGCCAGTCTCTGGGGGGTCTCCTGTAACCTCCCCCTGTCACTCTCTATATACATCTCATTGTACACATTGTCTCATCTTATACTTTGTATCTGACACTCCACAAACATCAAGATGGTTTCTGGCAGTTATCTGCTGGCTGTGATCTTCATTTCTATTCAGGGTGAGAGATTCGGATCATTCCAGGATTGTGTGTAGAGAAATCTATACAGTGGGATCCATCATCAGATCAGGATTTCTAGGAATAGATCCAGACATTTATCAATAATGAATATGTCTCTTCTAATCCTCAGGATCCTGTGGAGAGATTGTGGTGACTCAGACTCCAGATTATATGTCTGTGTCCCCAGGAGAGACAGGCACCATCTCATGTACAGCCAGTGCTGGTATAAGCAGCTACTTAGCCTGGTACCAACAGAAACCAGGACAACGGCCAAAGCTTCTTATTAGATATGCAACCATCCGACATACAGGAGTCCCAGACCGGTTCACTGGATCTGGATCTGGATCTAATTACAAATTAACAATCTCAGCAGTGACAGAAGACGATGCAGCAGATTATTACTGTCAGCAGTATAGATGGATACACCTATCACACAGTGATACAGAGCCGTACAAAAACCTCCTTCCTCATTTACCATTATATCACTATATAAAGCTTCATACACAGTAAATGAAGTAAAACTAACAGAGCGCTCAGTGGTTTAGGTTCTGTTCACACCTGTGTAATGTTATTCATGGACTCCGGTGACATATAATAGATCTGTAGGTTCCTCTGAGGTGTTTATTATTTTGACTGAGAAAACTTCTCTACATGTTGTTGAAATGTGAAACAGATGAAACAGATGTCCTGGAGGAGTAACAGAACTGACAGCAGATGGCGCTGTTCTCATAGTGACTGGCTGATATCTGTAATGTATTTTCGGTTCTCTCTGGTTTAGGCTCCTTCCCTCTTCTTGTCCTGCAGTTCCTCCATGTTCCTCTGTACATGATGTATGGAGCTCCTTGTACTACAAGTAACCACTGATATCATTCACAATGTCTGACTGCAGCCGAATCGCTGACTCCTGATATAAACAACAGCTTATGGGATCAGTTACAGAAGACTTGGTGAATGTGTTACTATCCGGAGATGACTGGTGGGAGGTGATCACTATAGACAGGCAGGGTGATAACCAGGAATGGGACAAGAACAACAGACAGGCAAGGGATACCGTCAGCTTATAAGTGGAAGATGACCAGCTAATCCATATAAGCCATGAAACCACAGAAAAGCCACGTGGGAGGCGCTGAAAAGGCTGCATGAAAGATCCAGCTTAGATAACAAGCTATTTCTTCTAAGGAAACTATATAAGATGAGACTCAGTAAAGACAAGGATATGCAGGAGCAGATAAATGTGACAATGGAAGTAATAGGGCAGCTGAGATCAGCCGCTGAAGATATAAAGGATCAGCCATATTATTGTGCAGATTCATACACTCCCCTAATACACTGGAGACAAGACCTGAGACAGATAGAGTCTTGTGACGGCACTCCAAGATGATATCTGCCAAGTAATTTATTAATAATAGTCACATAACACACGATGTAGAGTCCAATTATCCATAATTGCCAGATTGCATTGCAACGTTTCAGGATCAGATCTCTTCATCAAGCATAGGTCAAATGTTGAAGGTTTCCGCAACCCCCCCCTGCCCCCCCGCGGCTCTGTCATCGGGGCGGCCCCCCCCCGCGCCCCCCGCCGGGGGGGGGGGGGGGGGGGGGGGGAAGAGGGGGAGAAAAAGAGAGGGTGGGGGGGGGGGGCCCTGCTTCATTCACTATTATATTCAACTCATCAGCGTTCTCCGTTATACGATAATATAAGAGAAGGGTCTCACAAAGTGGCAGTGAGAAGGTCACAAATGCAGCCAAAATCCTCATAGCCCCAGAGGTTATACATAAATGGTTAGTGGTTTGTTAATCTCTGTGCAGTACTTGTGTGGCCGTACACAGTGCGGAGCTCGCCATATCCTAGACATGTCCAAAGCTAATGGCAGGTGGGCTGGATGACCGACACAGAACAGTCAGTAACAATCAGTCATCAATCAGATGGTTTGTGAGCCGAGCTGCCATGGGGTATTGTCTACACTGTGGGCACATCACTGCCATGGACAGGACAGTAGTAGAGATAACACAGCACAATGAGGGGACATTAACACTAACACTTATGTTTTCTGGATCATTCCTTACAATCCTGTGGATGGATCATAATGACCCAATCTCCAGATCTCATCACTGATAATCTAATCTCTATACAGCGCCCACATGAGCCCAGAATCCTCCACTACAATCCAATCTATCAGACTTTTACCTTTGTCTCCAGATGTCCATATACACACATACTGTATATACTGTATATCCTCAGTACTGTAAACTACAAGTGAATCTCACATCATTTATCTACATTTATCTTATATTCAATACAGTTATGCACAAGTCACTTCTTACTAAGTAGACACATAAATCTGCAGAGGAGCTGTGTACAGAAAATGGTCGGACTATTGGTAACATAGCTCCATTCTTGTCAGCTTGTGGTAAACCTAATCCGCAAAAAAAAGCTGTTACCTGTGCATCCCATAGACTATAATGGGGTCTGTGTGGTTTCCGCCTGAAAAATGTGGAAAGAATTTTTCAAGCAGAGAGGGGAATGGAATCCCCGTACGGAGAGCCAACGCTGGTGTGAACCCAGCCTAAGTCAATCCCTGGAGCTGTCCGGTGCTGAATCACTAGGACAAGGATGAGACTCTTTATTTGTTGGGGAGCCAAACATATAGATGTATGTAAAGCCCGTACAATATGACATGTATACCCCAGAATGACAGACATTACAGATGGAGCAGAGCTTGTGATCTCTATGGGAGAAGCAATGTGTTGTATATGGGACATATTACTATCTGCTAGAATTGTACACTATATACTGTCTATAGGAACATATAGGGACTGCTGATATTACACTATGTTATGTCTATAATAAATAGCTCTTACATACCGCCAGTATTATTCACTGACCCCCACATATCTGACAATGGGAACAGTCAGGGAGGAGGAGAAATCTCTACTCATTGTATTAAGTGCTGAACATTTCCTAGTTTATAGAATGTGACAGCGAGGAGAAGACGCTTTATATAGATAGAAGAAGGGAAATCTGTGACTAGGACTGGAGCAGTGTCATCTACATGTCATGTCATCTGGAGGATTTCCATATTTCCTGTGTTACATCATCTCTCAGACTATTCCCTGGAGATTTCATGTGATATAAATAAGACATGAAACCAATGATCTGTGTCTGTGAGCGTCCAGAACAATGAAGATGGTTTCCCTGAGATATCTGCTCTGTGTGCTGTATCTTTACATACAAGGTAATGTCCAGTGAGGTTTCTACTATGTGGGATAGATGAGAAGAAATAGGACATGACTGTATACATGTAGTAAGAGGAGAATGATCACATGTCATTTCTAGCAATGATTCTCACCATTATCTCTTCTCTTTCTGCTCCAAGTTTCCAGTGGACGGATCACATTGACCCAATCTCCAGATCTCACTGTGTCCCCAGGAGATACAGCCACCATCTTATATACAGCCACCGTCTCATGTCAATGTAGTGAAAGTCCTTATCACAGTGGGTATAAAAAGGATCTCATAGCCTGGTACCAACAGAAACCTGGGCAGCCTCCAAAACTTCTCATCTATGATGCCAGCACTCGATATTCTGGAATCCCAGAGAGGTTCACTGGATCTGGATCTGGAACTTCATTCTCTCTTACAATCCGAGCAGTGACAGAAGACGATGCAGCAGATTATTACTGTCAGCAGTATACATATACACCTCTCACACAGTGATACAGAGCCGTACAAAAACCTCCTTCCTCATTTACCATTATATCACTATATAAAGCTTCATACACAGTAACAGAAGAAACCCTCAGAGCGTTCAGTGGTTTATCACTTCTCTTGTATTTCTATGTAAATTTCCTTTTACTGTTGTTACTGTCTCATAAAAGCCGTGTCTGACTGGACATTTCCACCGCAGTGTCCACAGAAGATACAGTCACCATCTTTTATACAATAATACAGATATATACAGTACAGACCAAGTTTGGACACACCTTCTCATTCCAAGAGTTTTCTGTATTTTCATAACTATAAAAATTGTAGATTCACACTGAAGGCATCAAAACTATGAATTAACACATGTGGAATTATATACTTAACAAAAAAGTGTGAAACAACTGAAAATATGTCTTATATTCTAGGTTCTTCAAAGTAGCCACCTTTTGCTTTGATTACTGCTTTGCACACTCTTGGCATTCTCTTGATGAGATTCAAGAGGTAGTCACCTGAAATGGTTTTCACTTCACAGGTGTGCCCTGTCAGGTTTAATGAGTGGGATTTCTTGCCTTATAAATGGGGTTGGGACCATCAGTTGTGTTGTTCAGAAGTCAGGTGGATACACAGAGGATAGTCCTACTGAATGGAGTGTTAGAATTTGTATTATGACAAGAAAAAAGCAGCTAAGTAAAGAAAAACGAGTGGCCATCATTACTTTAAGAAATGAAGGTCAGTCAGTCCGAAAAATTGGGAAAACTTTGAAAGTGTCCCCAAGTGCAGTGGCCAAAACCATCAAGCGCTACAAAGAAACTGGCTCACATGAGGACCGCCCCAGGAAAGGAAGACCAACAGTCACCTCTGCTGCGGAGGATAAGTTCATCCGAGTCACCAGCCTCAGAAATCGCAGGTTAACAGCAGCTCAGATTAGAGACCAGGTCAATGCCACACAGAGTTCTAGCAGCAGATACATCTCTACAACAACTGTTAAGAGGAGACTGACCTGACCTCCACAGTCACCAGACCTGAACCCAGTCGAGATGGTTTGGAGTGAGCTGGACCGCAGAGTGAAGGCAAAAGGGCCAACAAGTGCTAAGCATCTCTGGGAACTCCTTCAAGACTGTTGGAAGACCATTTCAGGTGACTACCTCTTGAAGCTCATCAAGAGAATGCCAAGAGTGTGCAAAAGCAAAGAATGGAAAAGCAAATGGAAAGAAAAGACATAAGGGGGGTCTGGGAGGGGCTTAAGTCAATTTCGGGTCATAAACAGTCTGTCTGCCAGATTGAGGCAGATGTTAACTGGCTTAATGAACTAAACCTATTCTTCAACAGATTTGATCACACACCAGCTCCTCCCACCCCAGCATGTCCTTCAGCTCCCCCCACCACAATGACTTCTCCCCATGCGGCCACTTCCCAACAGACCAGTAAATCCAGAAATCCATCTTTATCTGGCCACAGTCTGACCTTCACACGGGCCCAGGTGAGGAAGGAGATGAAAAAGATCAAGGCGAGGAAAGCCGGAGGGCCAGATGACATCAGTGCAAGGCTAATTAAGACTTGTGGGGACCAGCTGTGTGGTATAATTACATATATGTATAATATGAGCCTGAGGCAGGAAATAGTCCCTGAATTATGGAAATCTTCTTGTGTGGTACCAGTTCCAAAGAAACCCCACCCTATGGACCTCAACGACTACAGACCTGTAGCACTGACATCCCACCTGATGAAGATCTTGGAGAGATTGGTTCTCACACATCTCCGCCCTCTAGTGAGCCCCGCTATGGACCCCCTCCAGTTTGCTTATCGGCCGGGCATTGGGGTAGATGATGCCATCATCCATCTTCTGCACAGGGCTCTGTCTCACCTGGAGAAACCAGGGAACACAGTGAGAATAATGTTCTTTGACTTCTCCAGTGCTTTTAACACCATACAGCCCAGGTCATTGAGGGACAAGCTGGGCCTTGCTGGAGTGGACCACCACCTCTCCAACTGGATCCTAGACTACCTCACAAATCGACCTCAATACGTGAGAGCCCGAGACTGTGTGTCAGGTACAGTGATCTGTAATACGGGGGCACCTCAGGGTACGGTTCTCGCCCCTTTCCTCTTCACACTGTACACTGCAGATTTTAGGTGCAACTCATCCAGCTGCTACCTACAGAAGTATTCTGACGACTCTGCAATAGTGGGTCTCATCACAGATGATGATGACAGGGAGTACAGAGAACTGAACCAGGATTTTGTGGACTGGTGCCACCGGAACCACCTGAAGATTAACGCGGGGAAGACCAAGGAGATGGTGGTGGACTTCCGCAAAGGCAGAAGCCCTCCTAAACCAGTGGACATCCTGGGGACGGGCATCGAGATTGTGAACACCTATAAGTACCTGGGTTTGCTCCTTAATAATAAGCTGGACTGGGCAGATCATATGGAGGCCCTGTACAGGAAGGGCCACAGCAGGCTCTACCTGCTTAGGAAACTGAGAGCCTTTGGAATCCGGGGGGCACTTCTTAGAACTTTCTTCAACTCGGTAGTGGCATCAGCCATCTTCTTTGGAGTGGCCTGCTGGGGGAGCAGTATATCAACCAGGGACAGAAATAAACTTGACAAGCTGATTAGAAGGGCCAGCTCTGTCCTGGGGAGCCCACTGGACCCAGTGCAGGTGGTGGGTGACAGAAGGATACTGTCCGTGGTGAGCTCCATGCAGAAGAAGAAGTCCCATCCCATGCATGAGACTGTGATCGCGCTGAGCAGTACTGTCAGTGACCGACTGCTCCACCCTAGGTGTGAGAAGGAGCGCTATCGGAAGTCTTTCCTCCCCACCGCGGTTAGGCTGTACAACCAACACCGACCTAAGCGGAGATCATTACACACAGAGAACTGAAATATCTCTCTGCCTGTTAAATCCCCCCCCCCCCTGCTACGCCCTATCTGTCTGTCTGCTATCAATGTAATGCCTCTCACCTTGGAATATTCCTGTACATGTTGTATTTGTATTTGTATCTGCTTATCTTTGCTGCTGTAACACACTGAATTTCCCCATTGTGGGACTATTAAAGGACTATTATTATTATTATTATTATTATTTTTTTATATATATATATATATATATTCACTTTGATATCAGTTTTCAGTATATACAGAACATTATTGTAGCAGTTTATTATGTCCTCCTCCTTCTTGATGCTACAGACTTGTCTCACCTGTATGGTGGTATGTCCTCCTGTAATTCTCTGCAGGTACTCTGAGACTCTGTCAGGATGGATCATGTTCGGCTGTTTTCAGGACTCTCGACTATTCCTGTATTTTGCTGTTGGCAGGAAAATTTTCCTCACAGTCTCAGGTCCAGAGCACTAGGGGACATTTCTTTTAAGGATCACTCAGTATTTTTATATTTTCTTCTTGATCCTCCTTGATGTCTCTCTCTCCTGTAAGCTGGTACCATGAAATACATATTTCCTGGGGTCCAGCAACAACTGTCTAGGACTGGCCTCCCAAACCCAAAATATGGTACTCCTGGCTCTATTTCATTTTCACATGCCTTATACATCTAAGAAATCTCCTTTCTAATAAGTCTTGTCAATGTCATTCATAGTATAGATCCTATCAAATTATATTTTACTCTATTTGATATGTTGAATCTCTGTTAACATTTTATGTGCTGGGTGATCACGAGTCTCTGTAGTGGTCGTGACAATGGTAACGCCACCTATCCACCAGTCAGCTAATCCAGACATCTGACAAGCCTCCTGGGCCGCCTCATCTCATTGACATATGATCAGCATTCACCCCTGTATCTGAGCAGCACAATGCGGAGCAGCCCCTATGGGATTATATGGCATACTCATATACCTTAACTAAAACCTAACACTTACAATTACACATGACAACTTGACTGGTGGTGAAAATAACTTTGGCCACAACTTTTATTAAAGGTATATATAATCATATTGAAAATATATAACTTTAACTTTAGAACCATAACTACAGCTTAGCCATAAGGCCAAGCCTTACAACACATCAGAACATCCGTCCACTTATATAATGAGAGACTAACCCCACATGGCCAAATCTACCCTCAAGGCAGCTCTGCCTCCCCCAAATCTAAAGAAATGTCACTCATCGTCTGATTAAATATATCCAGGCCAATATCTGAAAGATGAGCAGCGCCAGGTCTGTAAAGGCCGGACACACCACCCTCAAGGTCTATGTGACAGAAAGAAAAACCACCTAATGAAGGCAAACATTGTTCTGAGTTTCTGTTAACCATCTTCCTGACCTTCTCACAAAAATCTATAGTATTGGTCCATAATAATCGGGGCACAATCTCAGAATATACTAAACAAGCATCAGGAAATAGACATCGGACATGCAGCAAGCTATTCCTCATCCCAAATATCGGGTCAATGGTATTCCTCTTTCCAATATCATTGCCACCAAGATAAGCGATGATCATAACTGGGCCAGAAGACGGTCAGCCATCCACAGGATTTGGTCCAGCAGTCCATCCCATTATTGCCATTACAGTGGACTTGTACTTGCTCATTCGGCAATGATAACTTTCTCCCATAGTGGCGTCTGCTGCTCTTTTCTCCATCCAATGAACAAATGAGTGACCAACAATCCAAACTGAATAAGCGGTAAATACTACAGAAGCGGTAACCATACATGTCATTACTTCAGAGAACATATAAGGGAAAGCATCTACCCAAACGCTTCATAACATCCTCACCTAGGCCCAAACGTGATGCTTCAATAGCAGCCCCAATTCTAAAAGAATGAGAAGGAAAAATATTCATGGCCTAGGCCCAAAAATACCAAACATTGTTATAAAACCATTCTACATTGAAATTGAGTTAAAGGAATGCCATTTCTATACAGTAACATATGGCAAGCTCCATGAGACCTGATCCACAAATAATCCTGTACATTAGTAACAAGGTATATGGATGAGCCTTCTATTGTCATTACACACAGACTAACACCTTTACCCGACTGAGCAGTTTTAGACTTCTGGATAATTAAAAACACTGAATCTTGACTTACCCGCACATCAGATAGCAAAAGACCATTAAGGCCAAATTTCCCCAATCCTCAATGATCCGAAGAAGAAGATAGAAAAAGCAGTGAAAAAAAGTGAAGCTTTAAAGTCAGATAAAGAAGAAGAAACAGCAGCAGAACATAAATGTACCAGAATGTCAGGAGTAATAGGACGCCGCCATCTCTCAGGGATTCATCATTTATTATAACCTTTCAACAACTGTTTAATCAAAAAATAACCATTTACCGGAACTTCACCAACAATTTCAAGAAGAAGGAGCTAACAATCTACACACACCAGTATAGGCAAGTCCTGTATGAAAGAAGAATAGACAGAACTTCCCAGCGGCTTGTTCAGAACTCCTGCATGAAAATGATCGATATCCACAAATCCAGACCACAGGCCAATAAATAGCCAGTCCAAGACGCTGCCACAACTGACTGTTTCACTAGCTCTAAAATCATGACCAGATCATCCCCCATAAATATTTCGGACATTCGTCCCCTACTACCTCTGTCCCTGGCACTAAACCTTGGAATCTGCCAAACTGAGACCGCGAGAGCATGTCAACTATTTCATTACTAACACCAGGGATATTCACAGCCTTCAGCCATATATTATATTCACAGCAAAACTAGATGACACAATAACTGGACCATAAAGAAGATTTACAGGTTAAACAATTCACTGCAGATAAAACTGCTTTATTATTAGTATGTAATAAGAATCTTTTATCTGTGTAATTCTGACCCCATATACCCAAAGTTACTACCCCCGGAAACTATACAAGTAACACCATATACATGATCCCCCCATTTTCTATCCATGCCTCCAGCAGCCTCTGTACAGAGGTGTATGTCACTCGCTGCTACAAATCCAGACTGACACAAAGGCCTGACATTATATCGAGATAAAAACTCCGACCAGACTTGTAAATCTTCTTTTACCTCCATCAATTTTAACATAAAAAAGGCAGATTTTTTTTGTTCCCACAGTTAAGGATGACAAATAATTGCAAAAGATCCTGCCCATAGACATAAGCTGTGATGCAGAGATTGGATATCCTTGTCTGTCGCTTTTCTGATAACATGAAATGATATTCTGCTTTGCGCGCTCAATTTTATCTAAATCAATAACAAGCCCAAATATTCAATAACTGGTGCTGGATAAATATCAAAGAACTTCATGAACAACTGAGAATATGCTAAAGACTTCCTAAGACCAACAAACACAAAATTGTCTAAAGAATAAGAAACTCCACCCTGCATAGAAGTAACAGCGACATCCCATTCAATAAATGGTGAAAAAGCCTCAAACACATAACAAGAAAGTGAACGACCCATTGGTAAACAGCGAGCCAATTAATATTGGCCTAAGAACCGCAAACCAAGTGAATTAAAACTAGATGGATATAGGTAACAATCTGAAGGCAGATTTTACATGGGCTTTGGCCATTAATGCCCCTTTACCCAAACCCCTGACTATACTGACAGCCGGATTAACCCATTTGTATCCTTCACCAGAAAACATGGGAATAATGAAGCTTTGTTGAAAACCTTTAAGGGGTTGTCCACTTTTAGACCAATATTGAGAGACAGATGTTATTGTTTGTATAATGTTAAGTTGTACAATTTTCCAATATACTTTCTGCATCAATTCTTCAAGGTTTTCTAGATCATTGCTTGCTTTCATTCATTCTGCTTACTCTCAGTGGATAAAAATCAGTCCATGGTAATGTGATGAATACACAGGTGCACAGCTCGTTACCAGGCAGATGTCTGATTACTGTGCTGTGACTGTAACGAGCTGTGCACCTGTGTGTCCATCACATGACTATGGACTGTATATCACATGACCATGGACTGTACACCATGTCAAAAGAAATAAGATCCCGGCACTCACTTCAATCAAGAAATTGTAGCGATTATTCCATATGTTTGTCAACAGCAAAAGGACGTGTTTTGGCTCATCCAGAACCTTTGCCAACAAGCAGGGATCTTCTTTCTTTTGGCTGTTACATGCAGATGACTGCTCCACGTGCACCACTAGACTCACACAAGTGCCGACCACTACATTTCCCACCATCTCTTGTCAATCCAGCCAAACTGTCATTTCTAGTTCTTGTTCCCCATCTAGCTAACTCTTTAAGTCTGTAGATTTGCTCAGTTCTGTTATTCCATTGTCCTAATGAAGGAACATCTTCACTCAGCCATTGAGGAGGATTTAGGAGTTTTGCAGATGGAATCAGTTGAGTAGGTAAATGGTGTTTAGCTGGTGACCAGGATTTATGAGGAAGCCGCAGAAGGACAGATTCTGGAGTGAAAGTATTTGAGGCAGAGCAGATTCTATTAACATATCTCAGTACTCTCTTCCAGAAAGATTGCACAGGACCAATATACGTGGCCCAATGTATCTCTGCCTCTACCACAGCTCCAGCAAAAGTCCCACTATCACCAGACTTACCATTATTTTGTATGAATTCTCTTGAATTCATATACCACGTGAAAACCCATAAGACCTCAAATGAATAGATTTAATGTCCCTAAGTCACTAAAGACCTTACCCAAGTCAAACTCTCACGTCTTGATATAAGCAGCAGAAGGGTCTTTGTTTAGAAGAAGCAAACACTTATATAGTATCAAGGTGGCTCTATCTGTAAGCATGTGTATCAGGAAGGCCAAACTCAACCAAAAGGTCTTTTCTCAACTAGCATATTATATGACAATCTTTCTCTTCCATATATACATAACAAATAGGAATCTTTTTAAAAAAGAAGTGGGAGGTGAATCCGGAGCATTTGTAATAAGTACAATATTTTAGGTAATATAAAAAATGTAAGAATGTTTTTACAACTTATTCAAGACACAAAGGGCAGTGATACAGACTGGAGGTGAGACCTAATTTGAGAAAGAAGGGTGTATTATTAGTTTGATACAACCAGGAAGGGTTCTCGGTTATCTGTACCCCCAAATAAGTAAGCTGGGAGTTTTGCCATAACAATGGGGAGGATTGCTTATTCTGTTGACTAGAAGGAGCCGTCATGTTCATCGCCTTTGGCTTTGAATAGTTTGTTTTAAAGTTAGAGAGTTCACCAAAATTATCAAAAAGAGCAATAATGTGTGGAAAGGCCTGTTATGGGTTACTAATGAGCAATAGAAGATCGGCAGCAAGGACAACATTTGGGGGAACTGTATCCCCTATTCTTATACCCTTTATTTCTGGGTGTTCTCTTATGGCCTGGAGCAGAGTCTTTATAATCAAGATAAATGAAGTCAGATACAAAGGGCAAACCTGCCTGGCACCATTTCTAATTTGGGTACCATTTTTCTAACACTGGTGCTTGGTTGCCTATATAAAGACATGACCACATATCTGATGATGCCTTGTATGAGAAAGCATCTCATAACACCCTCCATAAATGTCCAGTGATCAAATGCCTTCTTATCATAAGTGCCGAGAAGGACAAATGGAATATTCCGTTTCATACATAATTTAGAGCATGTATAATTCTAGTGGAATTGTGTTTGTCCTTCCTCCAAAGTATAAAGCCAGTCTGTTCCCTGTTTATAGTTTGGGGAGGCAGCAACTTAATCGATTGGCTAAGAGCTTCACCCACATCTTCACATCTATATTCAGAAGCAAGATGGGGTGACAGCTCCTTCATTTTTCTAAGACTTTAACCTCTTTTGGGAGAACTGTGCTCATAGCTTTCAGAGTCTGGGTAGGGAGACATTCTCCATTCAAGAGAACCCCTCACCACTGTGACATCTATGACAATAAGACTGGAAACATCCCCCTGTAGTATCCCACGGGCAGACCGTCTAGTCCTGGGCTTTTACCTAGGAGCATTGACATGAGAGATTTAAAGCATACCTCCAATTATAAAAAAACTTATCATAAATTAATAGTTCATTTATATATAAGACAATATGTAATACCTTGTATTTAGGAGATTTGTTTCCTTCACCACTTATTAAGCTGTTATTCTGCTCCTTATCTTCAATCTCACTGCTTGTTTACATTATATTTGTCTCTGTTTTCAGCCTCATGCATATAACTCTATGGAGAAGGGAGGGGTGGATTAGAATTCTCCTGCTGGCTGATTAATTGATTTATTTCCTCATTCTATGCACTCCTAGCCTCATATGTACATCATAGCAGTGTTAAACAAGCAATAAATAGCAGAGTGGAAAAGTAGCAATTATTTGAGTGTCTTTTCTAATCAACCTCCCCTCTTCATAGACTAATATGGAGAAAGCAACTTCCTGAAAAGTGGAGAAGAAAACATATTTATTAAATAAGATATATTACAAAGTTTCATATATTAATATTTACTATTCATTTATGAAAAGATGTTTATAACTGGAGGTACGCTTTACACTCCTGATCTGATAATTGTTTCCTGTTCCTCCGATATAAATTGAAGTAATGACAAAAAGTCTAAACAAAAAGTTACTCATGAATTCAAGAGAGTCACAACCCAAAGTTCCTGTTTTATATTTGTTTAGAGGCTGTCACATTGTAACCACAGAATTTCCATGTCCCCAGTATTTCCATAGCCAGTCTCTGGGGTGTCTCCTGTAACCTCCCCCTGTCACTCTCTATATACATCTCATTGTACACATTGTCTCATTTTATACTTTGTATCTGACACTTCAGAAACATCAAGATCATTTCTATTCAGGGTGAGAGATTTGGATCATTCCAGGATTGTGTGTAGAGAAATCTATACAGTGGGATCAATCATCAGATCAGGATTTCTAGGAATAGATCCAGACAATTATCAATAACTAGCAGAAGGACCCGGGAATATTTCATTTTTTGTTTGTGTAGTGGCCCCATAAGAATTGGCCAGTTTTGCAATTCACATCCAGTATGGCAGTCCAGTATAGGCACAGTCTATTTATGGCTGTGTTGTTATAGAAATCTGGTAAATGAAATGTGAACTTATATTAGCTCATGCACGTCATATGACTGAATATTTAAGGACCTGCGAACTGCTATTCACCCATACATATCATAAATAGCTTGGTTGCTATGGAAACCTAGTGTAAAACTGTGTGTATGTCAAGACTGAAGAACCTGCGATTTTCCATTGGTCCATAAGCGTCATGTGATCATGTATATCTCAGTTTGGATATCAGTGAAAAACCTGCGATCGGTTGTTATGGAAAACCTGGAGTAAAGCTGTGTGTATGTCACCTTGTGTAACAGTGTCATCCACAGCGCCCTGCCCCTTTAAACCTGACCTACAGCAGTGAAGTAAAATGGCTGGGTTGTTATAGAAACATGGAGTGCAGCTGTATGCATGTGGCTGACAATACCTTGTCAGATTGGAGACAGACTTGGGTCTGCTGGGTTGTTTCAACAGCTCGCTCTTGTCTGTGACATACATTTTCAGATTGGAGACAGGCTTGGGTCTGCTGAGAGTTTTCATTAGCTTGAGCATCAGCCATGCATTTTGTTGCAGGGGGCATGAATAGTTTAAAAACGTTTCAATTCATAAGAATGCTGAAATCCAGTATGGCAGTCCAGTTAGTGGAGTAAATACCGGGGTAGCAGTGGTAGTGGCTGCCACAGGGCCCGGGTCATTAGGGGTCTCAGCGGGCCCCTGATGTTTTTTTTTAATAGGCCGTTACCCGCTGGTGTAATACCAGCAGGTAACGGGCCCTATTTACTTACTGATCCCCGCTCCTGCTCACGGCCACCTGTGCTTCACCTTCTGCGGAGGCGGCTATGAGCAGGAGCAGGGATCAGTAAGTAAGGCCGCGGGCCGTGAACCCCACAAACACTGCTATCATTATACTCTGGAATCTTTTCAAACCCCAGAATATAATGATCGGAGGCCTAGAGGAGGTGAGGGAACATAAAAAATACTGTTACTTACCTCTTTTGAGCTTCAGCAGGCTTCAGGCCTCCTTGGTGACATCTCAAACGTCGGTGGGCCAGTCCAACGTCATTATGCTTTGCGACGCATGCCTGGCTCACGTGATATCTGGTCCAACATTAAAGAGGTAGCAGGGAGTGCACATAATACTATATGAAGGGGACACTATGGGGCATAATACTGTGTGCAGGGGCCACTATGGGTCATAATAGTGTGTGTAGGGGCTACTATGGGGTATAATAGTGTGTGCAGGAATGCAGTTTGTGTGGGGGGGGGCGGTTGCCGGGGGGGGGGGGGCATGTCAAATGTTCGCCTTGGGGCCCAGCCATTCCTAGCTATGCCACTGAGTCCAGTATAGGTACAGTCTATTTATGGCTGTGTTGTTATGGAAACCTGGTAAATTAAATGTGAATTTATATTGGCTGATACACGTGATATGACTGAATAAGGACCTGTGAACTGCTATTGACTAATACAGGTCATAAATAGCTTGGTTGCTACGAAAACCTGGTGTAAAGCTATGTGCCTGAGGAGACTAACCCGAGCTTCTATTGGCTGATAAGAGACATGTGACCATGTGTATGGCAGTTGGAATATGAGTGAAAGACTTGCAGACTTGTATTAGCTAATGGAGGTCATTTTTTGGGAATACTGTATCTCAGGAACGGTACGTCCTAGAGAGCTCAGACCCAGTCTAAAATCTTCCCAGACACCTGATGTACATGTGTGCCAAATTTGGTGAGGTTCAGCCCAGTCGTTTGGTCGCACATAAAGAACAGACAGATAGACAGACAGAAACTCATTTTTATATATATAAGAGATGAATATGTCTCTTCTAATCCTCAGGATCCTGTGGAGAGATTGTGGTGACTCAGACTTCAGATTATATGTCTGTGTCCCCAGGAGAAACAATCACCATCTCATGTACAGCCAGTGAAGATATAAGCTACTGGTTAGCCTGATACCAAAAGAAACCGGGAAAATCTCCAAAACTTCTCATCAAGGCAGCAGATGAGAGATGGACAGGAATCCCAGAGAGATTCACTGGATCTGGATCTGGAACTTCATTCTCTCTTACAATCCGAGCAGTGACAGAAGACGATGCAGCAGATTATTACTGTCAGCAGTATACATATACACCTCTCACACAGTGATACAGAGCCGTACAAAAACCTCCTTCCTCATTTCCCATTATATCACTATATAAAGCTTCATACACAGTAAATGAAGTAGAACTAACAGAGCGCTCAGTGGTTTAGGTTCTGTTCACACCTGTGTTATGGCTTTGCTTGTACTGACAGGTGGCGGCTCCTGATGGACTCCACTGACTTATAATGGTTGCTTTGACTGAGAAAACTGTTCTACATATAATGTGATTTTCTTTTTGTTAAATGTGATGGACTCGGAGACTCGGACCATTGTGCAGTGAGCAGAGCGTTCAGTGATTTATCAGGTTTCTTGTCTTGATATGTAAATTTCCTTTTACTGTCTCAGGATCGCTGTATCTGACAAGACATTTCCCTGCCTGGTCTACACTATAGTAAATGTAGTATTACATGGTGGCCACTGAGATGTCTAGCAGAGCGGCCGCCTCATATATGGGGAATCTGAGGGGACAACCACAATGTATTTCCAGACACATAGAGGGAGTCCAGGAGAGGTGATGGAAGGCGAGTAGCAGTGGGTATTATTGTGTCCCCTCCCCTGGGGCTCCGCTTATTAAATTCTGTTCAGACCCCAAAGTACTGTATATTAATAACACTTCTGGTTATTTTTATTATTCTTATTATTAGAAATAATATAATATATATTATTATTATTATTATTATTATTATTATTATTATTACAGTGAACCTCACAAATCTTCTTGAAACCAATCTTGTAAGGTTTTCCCATCTCTATTTCTAAGTCTTCTTATATATCTACTTATCTATGACACAAGCAGTCACTATTACAGTTATTAGGAAAGTGACTTCATGTATTATATTTCCTCTACAAGAGAGACAGCTTGTGGAGAAAAAGAGATTGCCCCTTATATATTTTTCTAGATGAATCTATAGATCTGACTACAGTCTGCAGGAGACGTCACAGCTCTCATATGTTGTATCTCCTGTATACAGAATGAATAAGACATTGTTCACACTCTGTTCTGTGTTATATATGACACACAGCAGGTATTGTAGGACAAGGATCTCCTGAGTATTAGTTACTGTGTTTAGTCATTGCCTCTAGCCTGCACATTCCTACATTAGTCTGCCTGTGTACTAACCCAGCTTTTCCAACTAGCCTTCCTGGATTTGGCTTTTTGCCTTGCCCTTTGGATTTCTCGCCCTTCTATGTATTTCTACTGTTATGATCTTGGTCTTGACTCATGTTTTGCCTTCTGGGTTTGACCCATGGCTTCATCATACTGCTCTCCGGTTCTGACATCCTCCGGCATCCCCCCGCCAAGTGGTGACTATTCTGTGTGACCTTAGGATCCAACAAGACGTCCAAACCTCTTTATACCTCACATTAGTCAGCATGTAATGTCTCTGGACTTGTATTAGGATGAATGATGTAGAGACCTGTCACACAGGAATATGGATTCACTACAGTTCTACAATTTTACCCTTTTCAGATTCCTGCCAACTGGAAATACATTTGTGTCCCTCCACTTTTACTGGGGATCACCAACACCGACAAAATTATCTGGTTACCTGCAAACAGATCTGATACAGACTCAAGATGTCTCCTAGTGAAATGTTGTTGGGTTTATTGACAGAGCACTGGACAGAAAACACATCCATGTCAAGAAGTAACCACATAATGAAGAAACAATGGACACAGCCAATAACAAAATACATCATTATTGTACAAAAAACAGAAAAGGACAAAAAATAAAATCATCTAAAAACATACAAAAAATATTTGTGTTTAAGGGAAACATCAGATAAGATAATATATGTATATACAGATAATGCACCGCTCCTCCTATATAAACCAAAGATATAGGTCATAATAAACAGGAATAAGACCATCAATATCACAATGATCAAAGAGATACCGACCCTATATAAACACCTAAGACCCCTCCTAAAAGGGCAGAGAAATGTGCAAAATACAAAGAAATCACAGCGGTGCAAAAACCACTAAATCTTCCCCTGTTATATTCCTATAAGCAATGTGACAGTAAGAAGAAAGTCACCTCCAATAATAAATAATCTTATAAAATAGAGAAAAAGGAAATAATAGGAATGAAACACAAAATACCAATGGATAAGGAACATATAGACCCCATAATAAGTGTCAGATTCCTCCCAGATTCTGCCTCCTGCTGCTTAGGACCAGTCATCTGCGGAATTCTTCTTTTTCCGCCATGTGAACGTCCCCATAGTGATATAAAGCAGAAAAGGATCAGGGAAATACCCAATATATTACTTGTGGTATCTAGATGGGACTACGGAGCAGAAACCCCACATATCGCTGTGTCGCAGCTTCCTCAGGACATAACGTCCTACTAATCAGTAAATGTTTTATACTCCACCATGATGGGTTAATACAATACAATGTAAATGTGATACACTGATACAATACACTCACCTACTGGATCACATAAGCAGTATATGGCACCAAACTGGAAATAGCCATAAAGATGCCATGTACTAGAGCTGGAAATACTTATAAGAAATAACTGAGAAATAACAGATGCGCATGCGCTAAGAACACACATAGAAATAATACACAAGTGCCAAAAGAATGAACCTGATATAGCAACAAGTACTAAATGTGTATGTGATACAGGAATGATGATCAAATGGGGAAACGCATATAACATATAACTGCAGAGTTTTACATGCGCCCCCCCGCAGGACAATAGAATATATAGTAGGCAGAGACTGATGCAGCGCCCCCTGCAGTGTGACTATCTTCTGAATGGAGCTGTCATTATTGATCAGTCATACTGGAGGTGCACGGCATCAGAATGATATCAGAGCGTGTGATATGTAATACTGACCCTCTCCTCTGTATGGAGCTCTGAGCATAGGGGTTTACATTGTCTGCTGGGCTTAGGAGCGATAGCTAGCTCACTCCTGGCAGTATATATGTCATCTCCCTGCAGATCTATTCTGGCTATTACAGGATGTGGATCAGTATATAATAAATATACAATTATATTCCTCCTGGAATCAGCTGATTGATACATCACAATACTACAGACATATACAGCTCACTCCTGGCAGTATACAGTGCCTTGTGAAAGTATTCAGCCCCCTTGAACTTTTCAACCTTTTGCCACATTTCAGGCTTCAAACATAAGGATATAAAATTTTAATTTTTTGGTAAAGAATCAACAACAAGTGGGACACAATCGTGAAGTGGAATGAAATTTATTGAATATTTAAAACTTTTGTAAAAAATAAAAAACTGAACAATGGGGAGTGCCAAATTATTCAGCCCCCTTAAGTTAATACTTTGTAGCGCCACCTTTTGCTGTGATTACAGCTGCAAGTCGCTTGGGATATGTCTCTGTCAGTTTTGCACATCGAGAGACTGAAATTCTTGCCCATTCTTCCTTGGAAAACAGCTGGAGCTCAGTGAGGTTGGATGGAGAGCGTTTGTGAACAGCAATTTTCAGCTCTTTCCACAGATTCTCGATTGGAGTCAGGTCTGGACTTTGACTTGGCCATTCTAACACCTGGATACGTTTATTTGTGAACCATTCCATTGTAGATTTTGCTTTATGTTTGGGATCATTGTCTTGTTGGAAGATAAATCTCCGTCCCAGTCTCAGGTCTTTTGCAGACTCCAACAGGTTTTCTTCCAGAATGGTCCTGTATTTGGCTCCATCCATCTTCCCATCAATTTTAACCATCTTCCCTGTCCCTGCTGAAGAAAAGCAGGCCCAAACCATGATGCTGCCACCACCATGTGTGACAATGGGGATGGTGTGTTCAGGGTGATGAGCTGTGTTGCTTTTACGCCAAACATATCGTTTTGCATTGTGGCCAAAAAGTTGGATTTTGGTTTCATCTGACCAGAGCACCTTCTTCCACACGTTTGGTGTGTCTCCCAGGTGGCTTGTGGCAAACTTTAAACGAGACTTTTTATGGATATCTTTGAGAAATGGCTTTCTTCTTGCCACTCTTCCATAAAGGCCAGATTTGTGCAGTGTACGACTGATTGTTGTCCTATGGACAGACTCTCCCACCTCAGCTGTAGATCTCTGCAGTTCATCCAGAGTGATCATGGGCCTCTTGGCTGCATCTCTGATCAGTCTTCTCCTTGTTTGAGATGAAAGTTTAGAGGGACGGCCGGGTCTTGGTAGATTTGCAGTGGTCTGATACTCCTTCCATTTCAATATGATCGCTTGCACAGTGCTCCTTGGGATGTTTAAAGTTTGGGAAATCTTTTTGTTTCCAAATCCGGCTTTAAACTTCTCCACAACAGTATCACGAACCTGCCTGGTGTGTTCCTTGGTCTTCATGATGCTCTCTGCGCTTTAAACAGAACCCTGAGACTATCACAGAGCAGGTGCATTTATACGGAGACTTGATTACACACAGGTGGATTATATTTATCATCATCAGTCATTTAGGACAACATTGGATCATTCAGAGATCCTCACTGAACTTCTGGAGTGAGTTTGCTGCACTGAAAGTAAAGGGGCCGAATAATATTGCACGCCCCACTTTTCAGTTTTTTATTTTTTACAAAAGTTTAAAATAACCAAAAAATTTCGTACCACTTCACAATTGTGTCCCACATGTTGTTGATTCTTCACCAAAAAATTAAAGTGTTATATCCTTATGTTTGAAGCCTGAAATGTGGCAAAAGGTTGAAAAGTTCAAGGGGGCCGAATACTTTCGCAAGGCACTGTATGCCATCTCCTTGCAGATCTATTCTGGCTATTACAGGATGTGGATCAGTATATAATAAATATACAATTATATTCCTCCTGGAATCAGCTGATACATCACAATACTACAGACATATACAGCTCATTCCTGGTATATATATATATATATATATATATATATTTACATAATATGCTCAGCTCTGTTTCCTGTACATGATCCCTGAGATGTCAGAGATTAGGACACAATTAACACTGAATGTCAGTCCCTCTTGGTGATACAGAGGAGCATTCTCACCGCAAATTCCCACAGCGACCATGTATGTTGTATTCTTATTTACTTATGTAATAAAGGTTACGTGTTATTGGCACAGCATCATATCTCACAGTTTCCTCCTTCTGGCCTTCGTTTTCCTTCCCATCATTATAGATCACTTTGTCAAAGGCGCCATCTTGTGGATGAAATATTTACTGCCTTATACTACTAGGATGATACTGAAGATTCTCAGGACAAATACTATCAGTAACTACATGAATAATGGAAACACAATCTTTATTACTAAATATTACACTAATAATTGTCCAACATCAATAAATCTCAGAATAAAGTGACATAAATCTCTGAGCACAAATCTGACAAGAACAAGTCCATTAGGATAACACACATCACATCTCATCTGGTGATGTCACCTCATTGATGTCCATAAAACTAAAGCTGGTCTCAGCTACAACCACAGAGAAGACATGAAAAGAGCTGAGCGGTGAGATATTTGTGTATGAGGAGAGGTGACTGGATGGGCACAATGTACCCCTTACATACCCCTAGAGATCTATAAGGGGCCAGTCCATAGGTGTCCCCATTATTCAGGGCTCTATGAGGGGAGTATACAGCTATGTAACTACTGGATGGAGCCGAGAGATTTGACCCTTTTTCTCCGCACTTTTGATGTCTCGGTGACTGGTAGACTGTAGTGACATTTTATCATGGATTCAGGTCTTGAGAAACACATTTTATTGTTCCAATACATCATAAAAGAGACACTTAGAAAATAGTAAGAAAGTGTTCATGTCCTTTACTACATGAAGAGATTGGAGACTTCTATGATGGAAAGACTTTATAAGGAATTTAGTATTTACACTGCTGATAGACAATGATTGGCCAGCGGATGGCGCTCAAGGATTGTGAGAACCAAGTTCTTACCTTCCAATATCTCCTAACACTTGTAGTGACATTATATTCTAACATGGGATTTTATGGGATTGATCAATGATCATTGTCCTCAGAATAAAAGATCTAGAACTAGAAAGAATGAGAGCAGGGATAGGAAGTTTCTATGTAATATCCAAAGACCAGAAAGATGGCCCCAGAAAATGTGTTTTACAAGACAATGAGACAATGTTCTCCTCCATATAAACCATCTCATATAGGACAATACATAAAATATAGAGGAATCCCTGGTCCAGGACACAAGTATTTCATGGAAAACTCCAAACCACAAGGAGAAATCCCTCTTTTGTCTCTCCATCTCTGTATAGTGTTACTGACTTGAAGGCTGATATATCAATGACCTCCTGTCCTCTACTAAACCAGAGCTGTGACCTGTGCTGGCCATGTAACATGGATACAGAGGTCTCCATATCTGACTCCTCTCCAGGTTGGTTAAAATGGGTCTACCAAATCCCCCCAGACATATTCACTGCCCCGCTGTCCTACAGAGCACATTACAGTGATAAATAATATACCTTTGTTGCAGAGGTGTAGCTAGCGGGGGGGGCAGGGGGGGCGGTGGCCCCGGGCCCACTAATTCTCGGGGGCCCACCTCGGGCCGGCGCAACACAGGTTACCCTCACATATTAACTGTATCGGTGTCTGCATGACACCGATACAGTTGAAATACATTCTCTACTCGTACGTAGCTCGTAAACCACAAGCCACTTAGGCCTGTGGCCTACGAGCTGCTCTAAGACGTCTGCGTCCTGGTACAGACGTTTGCGCGATGACGTCATTGTCCTGAGCTGTCCGCACCAGGACGCAGGTCCTGCTTCTTCTGTAAGCGGCGGCAGTGCTGGCGGTGGAGACTCCTCCTCGGGGGATCGGAGGTAGGTGAGTAGCATCGACTTTTTTTTTTAACTCACTTTGGGCATTGTAATTGGGGGTGGGGGGATGGGGGTAATACATATAAGAGGTCAATTGGGAATTTAGATAAGAGGTCATAACTAATATAAGGGGTATTAGGGGGCTTTAATAGAAGAGGATATAAATTATAGTGAAAGGTCAGTGGGGTCTGTATGAATGTAAGGGGAGATAATATTAGGGGGCATTTGGGCAGTATTAAAGGGGTTTTCTAGGGAATAATAAAGTTTACTGGTAAAGATGGTATTGGGCAAATTGGATTAGAGGCGGGGAATGTGAAACATAAAAAAATACTCACCTGTCTCCGGGCTACCGATGTCCTCAGTCCTCTGCCTCTGTCTGTCCAGGCACACATAAGCCTCTTCCCTGCCACAAGTCCTGCACTGCACGTGATTGGCCTCAGCAGTGGCTGGAAAAGACTCGGTGATGTCACTCATATACATGACTGGGTCCTTTCCAGCCAATATTGAGGCCACTGATGGCCTCAGCAGTCACGTATTGGAACGTGTCTGAACAGACAGTGGTGGCAGACACCAAAGCACTGGAGACAGGTAAGGCTGGTTCACATTAGCGCTCGGTTTACATTTTTCGGGTCCACTTGGGGACCCAATTCACTTGTAAAGCAAAGAGTATAATGAGGTCTGCTGGGTTTCTGTCTAGTTTCTGCCTGAAAAATGTGGAGAAAAAATGCCTGCTTGCAGGACTTTTCTTTCCGCATTTTTCAAACGGAATGGGGGACAGAATCCCTCAACGGGGTTCAAGTGTTGGTGTGAACCCAGCCTGAGTATGATTTTTTTTTTTATCACCTACTCCACCTCCACTGTGATTTGTCCACTTCCTGGACAACCCCTTTAAAGAGGAACTTTCACTGTCCTCATGAACCTGTAATTTTATATACCGCTAGAAAGCCGACAGTTGGCTTTCCCGTTATGTGCCCCAATGGAGGAGATATTGGTGCCGTTAGTTTCGGCACATATCTGTTTCCACTGTCACAAGGGCGTTCATGACAGTCTAGTGTCATCGCTGGGCTGTGAGGAAGGTCCCCCCTGACAGTACTCTAACATAACCTTGTACTGTCAGAGGGGGCGTTCCATACCGCCCTGCGATGACGCTGAGCTATGAGGAAGGGCCCCACTCCCCCAGTACAAGTCTTGGGGGGGGGGGTGTTCCTCACAGCCCAGCGATGACGCTAGACTGTCAGGAATGCCCTTCTAACGGTGGGGAGAGATCAGTGCTGAAACTAACGGCACCAATATCTCCTCCACCGGGGCACATAACGGGAAAGCCGAGAGCGTGCTGAATTTAGCGCACTGTCAGCTTTCTAGTGGTATATAAAACTGCATATGCATGAGAACATGAAAGGTCGTATTTAATACAAAGGGGTTATTAATAGGCATTATTAATACAAGAGGGGCATTTATGTAAGAAGGAATAATTTATACAAGGAGACATAAGAGGTTATAATTAATAATAGGGGAATTGGTCAATATTAATTTTAGCTGCCACTCGGGCATTACATTGATTTAAGGGGGTACACAGGGCATTATTAATTAGGGGGAATTATTAATTGAGGGGCAGTATTAAATAAATGGGGCACATAGGAACATTATTAAATTAAAAAGGCACATGGGGTTATTATTAATTTCCAGGGGATTTTATATCATATATTTTATAATTGGGGTAGCAGCAGGATGGAGATTTTATGTAGTTGAGGACAATGTGGGTCGAGTGGCTGGAAAAGTGAGGAGCCAAACATGTCTGTGTTACAAACTTTACAGTCACAGCTGGAAGAAGTGGTCATGGAGGTCCAGATGGAAGAGACGATAAATGTAAACCGTCAGAGATGTCACCTGTAAGTCACAACATTGTTCTTGTACTGTATTTACGTAACTGGTCCTCACAGCCCTGTGTAGAACCACTATCTACCACTATATATCACTATATAATGATAGTGTTGGTACACCTGAGTTGGGGGCCCACTTGGACGTGTTCGCCCCCCCTGTGCTATGCCTCTGCTTTGTTGTCACTTATGTGATGAGAAGAACGTTGCTGTTTTATGCATATGAGGCATTTGGTGCACTGTGGGCGGGTCCTTCAGTCCTCGGTGCACTGTGGGCGGGGCCTTCAGTCCTCGGAGCACTGATCTTGCTGCTTAAGTATGTCATAACATTGGGAGGATAAACTCTCACAGGATGAGGTGGTGCAGGCAGGAGGTGATGGGGACTGAGCAGCAGGAGAAGTGCTCAGAGGAGCTGAAGCTCCACCCCCAGTGCACCAATTGCCTCTTTTGTATAAGACTTCAAAGTGACGAAGGGACATATATAACAAATATATATTCCTTATCCCTGTAACATGCTCTGTAGCCCGGTGGTAGGTGCTGAATATGATGGGGGAAGTGAGAGATTCCCTTTAAGGAATCCAAATACTTAAAAAAACAGTTCAACACAATATCACAACACCAGAAAACTGGTGGACAAGGCGAGATAAATCCCCGCACTATGAGATTGTGAGTCTTTGGGAGCGGGGAGGGGGCTATTAACAGCTGAACACCCCATAGAGAAAGCAGGAATGGTTTATTACTGTATACACTGTATACAGAGCAGTCACTGAGCACTGTGTATATATCTATAGAGGCGGCCATGATACAGCACCCCCCAACATAGTGGTCATGTGACTCACCAGTGTCTCAGAACTGCAGGAGCTGCTGGGTCCTAGAGCTCTGCAGTGTATGCTAGGAGGCTGTATTCCTCCTATAACTAATGGATCAGCCCCAGTTATTGGGGAAAATCAGCAAATTAAAACAAATATATAAGTAAAAGTTATATTAAAATGCCCATCTAATGGTCAATTATGACAGGGGGATGGGGCACGATGTGTAAAATAAATAATTAAATGACCTGCTGAAAGTAGTCTTCTAGGCTAGGTGGTCTTCTAGGGTAGGTGGTCTTCTAGGCTAGGTGGTCTTCTAGGGTAGGTGGTCTTCTAGGGTAGGTGGTCTTCTAGGGTAGGTGGTCTTCTAGGCTAGGTGGTCTTCTAGGTTAGGTGGTCTTCTAGGCTAGGTGGTCTTCTAGGGTAGGTGGTCTTCTCAAAGAAGATAGTTAATAGGGAAAATTGAAAATCTGTCACAGAAAATGTGGTCTGATAAAGGGGGTGGTATTTTGGAGAGGTTTTACTGTACATAAATAAAAAGACCAAAAAAAATAAAAATGTGACTCCTACACTACAGGTGCAGATCAAAACTATATGTCATCTACTTAAAAATTACCATAACGGGGGAAAATACTTATTTATTTATTTTTATATTTTTTAGCAGCACTTTCTGCTATAAAACAAATTAAAAATGTGAAAAAAAACATGTTCCTTTTTTTCTGCATACATTTTCCCAGATATAGAAAAAAAATGCAAAAATAAAAATCATATATCAGAGAAAAAAGATGCACAAAATATAAAAATGACATGAACAAAAAAGGAAAATTCTAGCCCTCAAATCTGCATGTACGAAAAAAACTAAAATGTGTCCTTCATGGAACAGAGAAAATGGCCCAGTCATGAAGTGATTAAATATATATATCTTTTTTTTTTTCTTTCTTGATATACTTTTTTCTATTATATTTTTCTCTATTTTGTAATTATGTTTTAGTTTATCCATCCAAAGTACAGAACAGAATAATCTTATATAGACATAGAGAGGAGGAGATAAGAGAGCGAGCAAGAAATATTATGTAATGCAAAGAAATCTCCAGATGAGTAAATTCTGTATATATTGTCTTCTGGTCATAGAAAGGACTTGTCATAAAGAGGCAATAAGTGTGATGGTGAGAAGTAGAAGATGATTTCCATGTGATATTTGTGTATCTGCTCTCAGGGGCCTCTCCCCAGGGATTACAGCTGGTATATAGGAAACATTGTACAGGTGACATCTCTATAGTCTGTGCTGTCACTCCAGAGACATAAAGATGGCTTCTCAGGGGCTTCTGCTGTGTGTCTTACTGATCTCTATTCATGGTGAGAGTTACTGACACAGTGTAACGTACAGCAGCACAGATATAGACATATTACAGCCATGATAGAAATACATTCATGTCTCCTCTTATTTCTCCTCCTCAGGATCCTGTGCACAGACTGTACTGACCCAATCTCCAGATTATATGTCTGTGTCCCCAGGAGAAACAGTCACCATCTCAGCTACAGCCAGTGAAGGTATTGGCTATGCATTAGCCTGGTACCAACAGAAACCAGGTAAATCTCCAAAACTTCTTATAAAGGCAGCAGATGAGAGATGGACAGGAATCCCAGAGAGATTCACTGGATCTAAATCTGGATCTAATTACAAATTAACAATCTCAGGAGTGACAGAAGATGATGCAGCAGATTATTACTGTCAGCAGGGTGCATATACTCCTTACACACAGTGATACAGAGCCGTACAAAAACCTCCTTCCTCATTTACCATTATATCTCTATATAAAGCTTCATACTCAGTAAATGAAGTAAAACTCTCAGAGCGTTTAGTGGTTTATCACTTCTTGTCTTATATGTAAAGTTTCTTTTACTGTTATGTCTCATCTTCCCTCATCTTCTACTAATCTCTTTATCTATCTATCTGGATCAGGGCATAGGTATAGGCGGTGCAGCAGTTGCAGTCACTACTGGACCCTTAAACCTGAGGAGCTCCAAAGGTGCCTTTGCCACAGAAAATATACCACTATTTTAAATGTCACATGGTATGTCGTGGTCCTTACATTTTGCATCCTTAAATTTTGCCTCTGATCTAGATATCTTTAGTATCAGGCAGGATCGCTGTCCAGTGCAGCACAGGTGCTGGATGATGATGTCACAGGTCTGAGCATCCGGTCCTAGACACCTATTTAAATAGAAAAGGCCTTGTTGTCCCAAATTTTCTGAGAGTCCTCGATTATTGAAAATAATAGCAAAAACAGCGAGAGTTGCAAAATCCCTGTCGAAAAGTGTGAAGCTCCTTTCAGTTTTTGTGAAGTCTGGCCGTACTATTACGGAGGATGTCGGGAAGGGGTTAACCCTGCTGTTTTGTTCGGTCAAAAATGACCAAATTTGAAATTTGCTATTTTTTTAAATATTCATTATGCGGTTCTGAAACTTGTGGTTCATTGACTTTTCCTCATTTGAGGGGTTCTTACTAATAGCAGTTTTTATTTATTTATTTTTTGTTTACTTTTTGCTCCACGTCTTTTTTTACACTTGTACTGTTCGGTCAAAAATGACCGATAGCCTTTTATACTAATCTCCAGCCAAAAAAATAAAGGCGTTATAATCTCATTTTGGTCTATATAGTTCATCTACTACTATTTATCAATTTATCTAGGTCCTTTTGGTCCATGCAGAGTTACACATACATACATACTCATAGGCACTTACACCTGTAAACGCAAAACTAATCTTTGGCCAATGGTTGTTTTTTACAACATTCTTGATGTGTCGGCGTACAATGCATTTGTGTTATGGCGTGAAATAGACCCAAATTGGAACAAAAATAAATTATATAAAAGAAGAATTTTTTTAGAGGATTTGGGAAAATCACTGGTTAGCCCATATATTGAACAAATAAAAGTAACACCCAGAGATGATGGAGCTGCAGCCATTGTCCACAGGATCCAACAGCATGCTGAAGAAAGTGAACCAAGGGCTTTCGCTAGCACTGCGACGATACCCACGGCCTCCACCAGCAGTGCAACCATCCTAAAACGGAAATGATGCGCCTTCTGTCCAACATCAAGTAATCACAAATCAAATGTGATATGTTGCAAATGTAGAAAGTACTTATGCAAAAGACATGTAAATTATACTTGTGACGAATGCAAACAGTAAATTTAGCACCTTGAACCTTATTTCACATTTTATATAGAAAAAACTAGACTTTTTATTTTTTTGAAAAAAATATATTTACATACAGTTTGATGTTATTAGTTATAGTTTACAGTTTTATAAAGATTTTTTTTTTTGTGCAAATGTGCAATATGCATGAATGAATGCAATAAGGCCATGTAACATTTTTTGACACAAAAAAAATAAAAATTAAGTTTTTGATTTCATTTTTCATTTGTTTATGAACAACCATGTTCACATACAGTATAATAATGCAAAAGAAATTCAAATAAAACACTTAAATTAGTTAAAAATCCAGACTTTAATTGGCCCGGTCAAAAATGACCAGAACATTATATGTGTATAGTAGAACCGAACAGAACAGCAGGGTTAAGATAAACCAGGAGTTTTTATTATCCATGGAGAACATTTCAGAGATGGACCTGAGGATGCAACATGGTGATAAAATGGAGGGTCCCCAAGAAAGAACAGGCTGAGACATAAAGTGGTAATCCCAGAGAGATATAGAGAGGCCACTATGCATTCAGTTACCTGTTTAGGGGGCAGGTCAGTAACATAAGGGTTTTCCCCATTACGAATCATTGCCTTCTGCTAGCATTGCTCACCATCCTGTAGACTGAATACTGATACCATGAGCTCAGACATTAATAACATTGCTCTCCATCCTGCACACCCACAACGGATACCATGAGCTCAGACATTAATAACATTGCCCTCCATCCTGCACACCCACAACGGATACCATGAGCTCAGACATTAGTAAATGAGCTAGGGCATGTGAATACCTTAAGTCTCTCCTTTCATCTTGAAGGTTCCCCTCTTGCTTCAGTCATGACAGGCACAATCTGGACTAGCCCTCACTTAATATTAGAATAGCTTTCTTTGAAAAATTTGAAGTTTTCATGGATCAAAAGATTCACGGATTGGGGGGTAATAAGCACATACAATGTGGGGTACAATAGAGTCAGGGTTTATAATTTCTCGGCCAACGAAAGTGTTAATAATATTGGATATTGTTCATATTAGATTCATGAAACAATGTACAATAACCTCATGTTAGGAAACAATACTGGTGTGTGCAAACAAGGTGTGCTTGCTCTGAGCTCTAGGCAATCCTTGACCAGTATTTCACCCACCTCCCCCTCCTCACATCTATTGTAGCTGGAATGTTCTGAAGAAATTTGGAAACGCATGTTCAGGACAAGATGAAGTGTGTTACATCAACAATAGTTTGCAGTACAGCCAATGAGTGAGATATATGCCATATGTGTGGCTGGCTGCCCAGTAAACACAGACTAGATAGAAGGCACTCGGAGCTGAAAGTCCAGCAACCTATTGAAAGGTACCTGGAGGTAGTAGTGGTAGAAGCGGTACTGGTAGCTTGTAAACTTAATCAACTCCTTCAGCTCTCCTCCTGGTGCAGAGCTGATGGGTCTTAAAGGGTACTGGATGGTGGTTGTAGCTTTTCCACATTCTGTTCTTCTTCCCTTCTGAGCCAGATGGTAGTTGGAGAGCCCATGATGGTAGGTGTAGGTAAATAAATCAGGAGTCACATGGTTGTAAGGAAACAACTTCACTGGATAACCAATGCAACTACCAGCTTCCACAATGATGCAGGTAGAGATCTTGAAGGTCCACTGTGGATGTGGGGTGTGCTTGGTGATGGTGGTTTCAGGATCCTGCATTTTGGTCTGAGTTTCTAAATATATGTGCCCAGCTGGGTAAAGACTCCAAATCACCTCCCCCTTTCCAAAACTCTGCTGACTGGATTGAACCATCAGTTCTGCAAATATATAATATGTAGTGCACTATGTGTTTAGCAGTATCCACTGGGATGCTGATATTGGAGCAGGACGTCATGTTTATGGTGATTCCCCTCCCAGTACATGATCTAGCCTATGTTTAGAGACGTAACTCAAAGCTTCTCAGCCACAAGGCAAAATATGTAAAGGAGCCCCCAGTTACCATGTGCGATCTATAATATTGGTGTCTTGTTATGTGGTAGAGAGGCCTTTGGGCCCCTGAGACTCTAGGGCCCAGTAGTGATTGCTACCACTGCACCCCCTATAGTTATGCCCCTGTCTCCTTAGACATGTAAGCACAGTGAGTGTCTGCTCCATAGTCTCTTCCCCATAGCTTCCCCCATCTCTCAATATCCCTGTACTTGTCTGTGAGATTTCACACAGTGTCCTGCACGGACTACCCCAGCTCTTGCCCCCTGCCCTCTCTGCTCAGAGCCCTCTACATACCTTTCCTTACTAGATCACATGTAGGTCATGTTTTGTGCACAGTAGTACTGGCCCAATGCTGAGTAATTCAGTCTTCAGCCTATTTTAGGGCCTTTTCTCTTAAAGTTAATCATGTGAAGAAATACGTCACATATCTCGGCCCGACTGTGGCTCTTCTAATGTAAGTTGCAGCATTGTACTGATGTATGAAGCTGTGAGATTCAGAATAACCGAGGCTCTGCTGAATAGTATTCACATGATGTTGTGGGCTCTATATACACAAGGCACATTGGGGTCAGGAAAAATGGCCAACATATTGCCCAATCACATACGTGTCAATGGCCCCTTGTTGTTTTCACATCTGTTGCAGGTCCATTAGCAGTCACTATTGCAGATTTTGTCAAAATCTGGTAGAAAAATTGCTGGCACAACATGTTGTACTTTTTGTTTGCCAGTTACATTTGTTTCATTGTTCAATGTAAATACTAGTGTGAACAATTGTAATCCTTAAATCCTTAAACAATAGTGATCCTTAAATGTTTGCAGAAAATAAATATTTAGACCACTTGACACAACATGTCTATGGACTTTTATGCTATGTTCAGGCAAATGTTGCTTTTCTGTTGTTCTGATCCTTTGACGATCCATTTGTATCTGTTACAATTTACTTCATTTGTTAAGAATAAGAATGTTCCCTTCCAGCAGGTCTCAATGTTGCTATGTTAAAGTGGCAATAGTGATTTCATCTACAAGCAGGGTCGGACTGGCCCATCGGGGAACCGGTGAATCCCCCGGTGGGCCCCGATTATTAGTCCTCATTTTGCCAATGCAGATGCATTGGTCAGGGGCCCGATCGGGAAGGTCAGGGGCTCGATCGGGAAGGTCAGGGGCTCGATCGGGCCCCTGACTAATGCATTCGCATTGGCAAAATGAGGACTAATAGCACACCTCCCAATCGTCCTGGATTCAGCAGGACAGTCTGGGTCCTGTCCCGTGGTCCCAGTCAGTGGGAGGTATGTCCCGAATTCAACTCATCTGCATCCAGAGAGGACGCAGATGAGTTGAATACACCGATGAAGCAGGAGCGGACAGTCTCCTTCATCACTGTACTACTGTGTACCAGCCCTAGGAGCTGTAGGCGCGATGTGATGACGTAACTCACATTGCGCCTGTAGTCCCTCAACAGTCCGGAGAGGCAGACCGCAGACAGAGCAGCAGGGATGCGACGAGAGGTAAGTATCTGTGTTTTATTATGTTAAACTGTGGGGGCAAATGGAGGGGGAACATTAAGCTGGGTGCAGATGAAAAGGGGGCATTAAGCTGGGGGAAGATGAAGAGGGACATTAAACTGGTGGCAGATGAAAAGGGGGCATTAAACTGGGGACAGATGAAGGGGGCATTAAACTGGGGACAGATGGAGGGGGCAGATACAGCATGACATTATACTGGGGGCAAGTTGAAAGGGGACATTAAACTGGGGGCAGAAGTCAGGGAGGAGACAGTGAAACATTAATAAAAACAAAAAAATATACCTGTCCCCAGTGTCTGCCACCACTGCCGGTGGAAGCCCCTTTGCCACACATGACTGCTGAGGCCAATCAGTGACAACAGGAAAGGAACTGATGATGTCACTTACATACGTCACCGATTCCTTTCTTGTGGTCATTGATTGGCCTCAGCAGTCAGGTGCAGCGCAGAACTTCTGCTGGCAAAGGAACAGCACATGCTGGACCGGACAGTGGTGGCAAACACTGGTGTCAGGTGAGTATGATTTTTTTTTTTTTTTTTTTTTAAATGTTTCACCTTCCTCGGTATCCTCTCTGAAATTCCTGGACAACCCCTTTAAAGAGGTTGTCCAGGCTAAACATAGATTTCTAATTAGGCCAGGGGAGGTGAAAAAAAACCAAAAACATACTCACCTGTCCCAGTGGTCTGGTGTCCTCCCAGGGTGGTCCAGGTCTGCAGCTCGGCTGCTTTCTTGCTGTGGAATTTGTCGCCGGCTGTGACATTCCCTCAGCGGTCACGTGTGGCAGGTACAACAACAGAGCAGCAGGACCAGACTGCACAGGGAGGCACCGGAGTATCGGGGACAGGGGAGTATGTTTTTTCTTTTGTTTTTTTTTTTTACACCACCCCCGGCCGATTTAAAAAATAATATTTGGGTCCATTTTTGCCTGAACAACCCCTTTAAGGGGATATGCAGGAGTATTATTATTATTAGTGGGAACACAAGGGGCATTATTAATTGATGGGCACTCTTAATTTAAAGGTTTAAACTTTTAATGCAGACAGCAGGGGAGGGTTATAATGCATCTTCCCCTCCTTACCGGCGCTGGGTTGGCTGTCACCTTGTATGTATACAGAGCAGCTGCAGCATGGGCAGCCAAATACTGTATACTGCTGTACTGCTGAGCACAGGGATTGGCTGTAGATGTCCTGTTAACTTGATGTCACAGAGCAGTGAAGGTGACAGGCGGCCCAGCACAGGAACAGAGGGGAGGATACAGGTAAATTATAGCGCATTTTTATTTATAACTCTCCCCTGCTGCATACATTAAAATGTCTGATCCTGGACAACCTCTAAGACAGCATACAGGTGGTATTATTAAATAATGGGGTGCACAGCGGCATTCATTTAAAGATACATACAGGGGTTTTATTCATTTATAGGGGATTTTTATATTATATATTTTATAGTTGGGGGTAGCAGAAGGATGGGTGTGCAGGTGAGGACAATGTGGGTCAGGTGCCTGGAAAAGTGAGGAGCCAAAGATATCTGTGCTGCAAACTTTACAGAGATAAGTCACAGCTGGAAGAAGTGGTCATGGCGGTCCAAAGGGAAGACAAGGGAAATGTGAAGGATTAATCAGACGTCACCTGTAAGTCACTACATGTAACTGCTGTGTATTCACCTAAATAGTCTGCAGAGCCCTGTATAGACCCGGTATATACTACTACTACTGTATAGTAATAATATTGGTATAACTTGGGTTGGGGGCTCACTTTTTTGAACATTTTGGACATTTTTGCGCCCCCTGTGCCGAACCCCTAGCTACGCCTCTGGTTTGAACCAATCCAGTTGCAGCTTGTTTCTGCAAGCGTCACTGACGTACTGACGCTGTGCGCTGCGGCGGGTCTGTTGAGAGTTGGGTCTGAGCATAGGCCAAAAAAAAGATTAACCCTGGACAACCCCTTTAATATGCCCCACACAGTTTAATGTCCCCCGCACAGGATGTCAGTCTCCATCACTGCTCCCACACAATATAATGGCCCCATAACTGTTCCCCATTCAGTATGGGGGCCAGTGAAGAGGCCACTCTATGGGGGGGACCAGTGAAGAGGCCACTCTATGGGGGGGACCAGTGAAGTAGCCATAGAAAAATTTGGCACAGACAATCCCTTAAAAGAGGTTGTCCATAAATTGGAGCGACCACTGTGGCGGCCGCCAGGGAGGTGTAAAAATAAAAAAATCTTTAAAAAAAATCATACTCACCTGGCCCCAGCACCCCGTTGTCCCCCGCCTGTATCTGTTTGGTCTCATGGCGGTGCCTCATTTCTGGAAATCCTGAACCTAATTGATCTTAATGGTCACATGAGGTGCAAGACTCCCAGCAAGGAGCACAAAACTGAATGGACACTGGCAGCGGACAATGGAGCGCCAGAGACAGGTAAGTATGCTTTTTTATTTATTTATTTTACACCTCCTGCACGGCACATGGGTTGCGCCAATTCCTGGACAACCTCTACAAAGGATTTATCCATCTTTATAATATTGATGGCCTGTCCTTAAGATAGGCCATCAATATTACATCTGCGATGATACAACAGTCAGGACCTTTGCAGATCAGCTTTTCCAGGACAGTCCGGCTACAGGTAAAGGTAACAATTCTAGGAGCCACGCTGTTCACTTGCCATACAGGGTGTAGCAGTGGGTTTAGGTAGTGCAGTGGTGCACATCGTATGGCAGGTGAGCAGCATGGCTCCCATCATGTTATTACCTTTAGCCGCCCTGTCTCTGTACTGCTGATCTGCAGGGGTCCTGATGGCAGGCCCCTAGAAGCAATTCCACTGGTGGGCCCTAGACATCCCAGTCCGACACTGTATACAAGTATTATCTGATGGTTCCGATGATGTCACTTCCATTATGCTGGCCAGGCTTTGTTCATCTGACTGCAATGGTGGTTGTATGTGACAGCTACAGCCAATCTTGTGGCTCCTGAGGCCAGGGACTGACTGCAGGGGTCACATACTATCAACCTGATGTCATTATTGCAGCCACTTAAACAAGGCCCTGTCAGCGTAACAGCAAAGATTCTGACAGGTGACTAAAATAGTCCTTTAAAGCACTATGGCCACTTTAAAATAGAAAACCTGAACCTGGACCACCCTTATAAAAATGTCCACGACAGCCGAGATGATGCCGGTACAGTTGTCACATTATTTAGGTGGAGGTGTTAGGTGGGGATCTTCTCACATGCCGCTACTACCAGATTCTTTTTTAACCACTTCTGGCCCAGCACCATTTCCCTGTTTCAGGACTGGACACATTTTCAGGCTATTTTGCATATACTATTCTGAGGGCTCTAACACCTTTTTTGTTTGGCTTATTCATATAATTTTTGTGTCACTTTCGGTGAGACATCGGCTTTATTTTTATGTTATTTTTATTTCTGCTGTTGTTTTTTTTTATATATCCGGGAAAATTTAAACAAAAAATAAAGAGAAACTTGTCTATTTTTCAAAGTGCTACTAAAAGACTTTTTGAAATAGTTTTCTCTCTCTCCGTTCTAGTAATTGTTATGTAGTATTGTGTTGATATGCAAAGGGCTAGAATCTGTGATGTGGGCCTGGTATTGGCGTTTTTTATTACTATTTTACTTTCATTTTTATTATTTTATTTTGGCTGATTTCCTGTGTAGCCAGGCCTTATACATTTAGCCCCAGTTACAGGAGGCGTACAGCCTCTTAACATGAACTGCAGAGCTCATTTGGGTTCTCTCGGACTCAGCAGTTTTTACACTCCCTGGTCCCCATCTGAGCGCTTCTCTCCAATTTCATGCAGCTGCTAAAGACCCCACATTGTAGAAAAGCTGCTTTTTTTGTTGTAGATTTTGCTGCAGTTTTTTGAGCCAAAGCCAGGAGTGTATTGAGCAGTGGGTAGAAGTATAGGAGATTTCTATATATTTCCCATTCCTTTTGCAACCACAATCATAAGCTTCAAGAAGACCTTGTAGACTGACCAGGAAGGCCCACAGCTTTCAATAACACCACTGTCACCACACCACCATCTGAACAGCTTCTACCCTCACCTACTGTCTCTGTCCCTTTCCCTCATAGATTGTAAGCCCATGCGGGCAGGGATCTCTATCCCACTGTACTAGTTGGTCACTGTTTGTTTGTATTTTACTTGGTTTGTGTAATTTGTGTATTGTATGTAAACCCTTAAATGTACAGAAGCATTGAATATAATAATGTACAGAGCACTATGGAATTAATATAATAATGTACAGCACTATGGAATTAATATAATAATGTACAGAGCACCATGGAATACAATAATGTACAGCACTATGGAATTAATATAATAATGTACAGAGCACCATGGAATTAATATAATAATGTACAGAGCACTATGGAATATATATAATAATGTACAGCACTATGGAATTAATATAATAATGTACAGAGCACTATGGAATTAATATAATAATGTACAGAGCACCATGGAATTAATATAATAATGTACAGAGCACTATGGAATTAATATAATAATGTACAGAGCACCATGGAATTAATACAATAATGTACAGAGCACTATGGGATTAATATAATAGTGTACAGCACTATGGAATTAATATAATAGTGTACAGCACTATGGAATTAATATAATAATGTACAGAGCACCATGGAATTAATACAATAATGTACAGAGCACCATGGAATTAATACAATAATGTACAGCACTATGGAATATAATAATGTACAGAGCACCATGGAATTAATATAATAATGTACAGAGCACCATGGAATTAATACAATAATGTACAGCACTATGGAATTAATATAATAAAGTACAGCACCATGGAATTAAATCACATATCCCTTTAACACCCCCTCCCCTGCTCTGGGTTTGAGTAAAGTACCTTACAGTTTACCCCAAGCAGGATAGGAGAGGGAGCAGTCACTTTAGCCACAGGGGCTATAGCCACCCAATCTTGATCTTGTGTGAAAGCCAAGAATCATGTCTGGATTTTGAAATATCACTGTTTAAAGTGGAAATGCATATACTCACAGCTTCCCTTTAACCAGTGAACAGGAGAACACAAGCAGCTGACAGTGCAGGAGAGGAGAATGAGGTTTGTATTCTCTTGTCCCTCTCACTTCAGATGGCCACAGGGGAGGGGGTACTATGGATTTTTGGTCATGATATTGTGGCGGATGCCAGCTTCTGCCTCTTTCTATCTTACATTCCTTTCTCAGGCACTGTACAGAGATTATCCTTTTTTTGCAGAAAACTGTTACCTATAATGAGATGAAACTTCTTCTTCGTGCTTATCCAATAGTCATATGCTAACACTTATGTGTCCACTCTATATCCAATCATGTTATGTTAATTATACTAATCGCACAATGTATAACCTCACCTACAATGTATAAAAACCTCACCATCCAGCATTAAAGACTAGAATCCATACTGGTCACATAATTGCACCTTGTGTGTTTCTCTGAGCCGGCTCATATACAATTGTACTAATTTGGACTTCAATACGGTGATACTTAGAGCAGATTGCGCTCACAATATCACCCCCCCCCCCACCCATATCAATTAGAAATCAAGCTGGCCATTTAACTTCTTATATGCTACAGCCAATGCTGACCACAGCACCAAAGTCGTTTTACAGAAATAAAGTAAAAATACACCTTTTTTTCCCCTTTTTACTAAAAAAAGTTAAAAAAAACCCCACACAAGTGATATTACCAAATCTGTAATAACCCCTAAAATAAAATTAGTGCATTATTTATTTTACATGATAAACACCATAAACCTTAATACAACTTAATTCAGATGCCAGAATTGTTGTTTTCTATTCATCTCACCTCTCAAAGCAAAAAGTAAAAAAACTGCTCAAAAAGTCTTATGTAAAAACAAAATACAAGGTCTGGTAAAGCTACATTGAAATAAAATGTAAAAGGTTATGAAAGAGGGAATGCAGAGAGGGATAAAATGTTAATGGGTTAAGGCTAAAATCTGTTAGCTTGCCAAGGGCTTAAAATATACATAAGGTACCGGAGTTATGTGACATATTTATTTGAGCCATAAATTCAAAATCTGCAATAAAAAAGTAACATTTTTGTGATTTAACAATTTTATTGTGACTGTTAGGGGGTTAAGGAAACATATAACATGGCAAATGCCGTGCAATCTGCAGCAAGCTATAAAGCAGAAGGAGCTGAGCAGATTGATATATAGCTATATAGCAGGGATAGACTCAGTATAACCAGGGGTGTATACCATTGACAGGTCTCATAGTTTCTGACTCTGTCTTGAGTAATGACAGGAAGATGCTGGAGAGCAGCGGGTTAGCAGGGGATGAGCAGTAGAAATGAGTAGCCATGTAATATTTATCATGCCTTTCCAACCTCATCTGCATATGATTAATATTCCCCCTACAGGCGCCGCTGCTCTCCACTATATGGGTCTCATTACTCAGGAGAGCTGTGACCTGGGAACTTACTGCTGGGCAATATACAGAGATAGTTGTCAATCACTGATAGGACCGCCTCCTTGACTTCTCAGCATAGACAAAGCAGAGATTTCAATGGATACATGGCAGGTTATACTGAGCCTATTCAAAAAACCTATATATCACTCTATTCAGCTCCGTCTGCTCTATAACATGCTGCCAGAAAATTGTACTACATTTTCCATGTGACAGTTCCCTCTTAAGTCATACAATGTCTGAGAATTAACTTCTCATTTTTATTCAGTTCAACCAGAAGTTTTATTCTGCCAACTTTGTTTGCCACCAGTTACAGAGGAAATCTCCCCACCTAGATCAAAAACATAAATTGATATATCTCGTGGAGGGATTTTATCCAGGGCCTATCTGTGTGAGTTTGTGCAAAGATGGAAAGTACAATCTGGAGACTGTGATATCTGCTGGGACACTGCCCAATGGAGATGACACTTTCAGAGTGACACTTGCTTCAAAAAGTCCAGATGAAGAGCCTAATGTATATCGCGATGTGGAAGATCGCAGCCTGGAGAAACCAACGATGATCTCATTTAATGAGGAACCGAACAATTAACTGCTTAATAATTTTCTATTGTGACATGAACATGTTTTTAGAGATCTGTCTATATCTGTTCAATGCAAACCAAACATTATCTTTCTAACATCCCGTATTCTCTATTAAATAATTCTGAAGCCTCTTTTATTAGAACTCCTCTGTTATTATTCAGACACCCGTTGGTGTCCTGCATTGTCCATGTGACAGGTTCCCTTTAAGCATCCACTTTCCTTATTTACAGTACATAAGGCAGAGCTGTGGTGATATGGCAGTATTGTTATCCAATAGGATATAACTCTCCAGTCAGACTCGGCAGTATTACAGAAACTCCGCCTGGTCATATCACTGTCACAGCCACCACCAGCCTCTGAGAGCAGCATCAGACATGGAGAGAGCTATCATTGTCTGCATTCTTATACAGATGGTTTATAGTCGGAGCACTCCCATAACAGGTATGTTCTAGGACAGCTTTTGTCTTTATATTATAGTTCACGTGAAGCTGGATCCCATTTACTATGTAATGGGATCATATCTGGTTCTCTGGTAACTTAGAATAAAAGTGTTATTAGAAGAGGGTCATAAACTACAAGTATTCATCATTCTATTAATCTTATTATATGTAATATACATTCAGCAGCTCAGACAGTACATGGAGCTTGTACAGTGCAAAACACAATTATATGGTCTGGACTTTCTTGTGAGACACCACATGGTACAGATCTAGTAGACTTAACTTGACTTTTTTAGTATGATATCTTATCAGAGAAGACAACAAAAGTCAATGGAAAGTCTCTGAAAAAAAAATTGTGTATACAATCTCTGCCACAGTGTTGTTAAAGGGATTCTATCATTAAAAAAATGTTTTTAAACTAAAAGCTTGTATGAATAGCCTTTAGAAAGGCTATTCATCTCTTACCTTTATTTTGCAGGTCCGTGCTGCCGTTTTTGAATTTTTCTTCTTTTCTTCATTATGTTAATTGTGCCTAGAAAACACAGGGGGATTTTCCCCTGTGCTCAGAGAACAGCTTCATCATCGATTCCAGTGCCGCCTCTCTTCTATTCCTGACACGTCTAATACTCTTCGCTCCTTCTCTTACACGAGACCACCGCAAAATGGCCGACGCAACAGCCGACTGCGCATGTTCCTTCGGCCATTTTGCGGTGGTCTGTTACACGAGACCAACACAAAATGGCTGACGGAACATGCGCAGTCGGCTCTGTCCAACCAGAAGGAGGAGATGCATCAGGAACAAAAGACAGAGACGGCGCTGGAATCCATGACAAAGCTGTGCTCTGAGCACAAGGGAACGCCCCCTTTGCTTTCTGAGAACAATTAACATAATGAAGAAAATCTGAAAAATTCAAAAACTTCAGCACGGACCTGCAAAATAAAGGTAAGAGATGAATAGCCTTTCTAAAGGCTATTCCTACATGCTTTTAGTTTAAAAACATTTTTTTTTAAGATAGAATCCCTTTAAAGGGTTTTTTTTATGGTCCCTTAGTGTTTTTTTTACACAGATGACTTATCCAGTTGATGGCTCCAACACTCGGACCCCTCACTGATCAGCTGATCTGGCTGCCTCCTTGCTCCAGAAATACTGCACTGGATAGGGACAGAAACAGACCTGAACCTGCCGCAACCCAGATGGAGGGAACCGGAGGATGGGAGTAGTAGTGGCAGATGATGTGCCACCTGCTAGGCCGTGCACACTCAACCATACACCCCAGCCCCACTCCTGGGCCGGACACCACTGAGGGGGGTCCTGCAGCACTACCTGATGGTGGTGGTAGTAGTTTCCCCTGGGGAGCTTCCAGTTGGAGTGGGGACCTCTGTACTCTGAGCCGTTGTATGGTGTTGAGAAGGGCCCTGATGTTGAGGCAGGCACGACTCAGGCAGCCAATAGATGCAGTTGAACAGGATAATAGGTTTATTGAGCAACTGGAGAAAGGTACAAACGGCAGCTTCCACATGGGGGTAGTAGTAGCTAAGTGTCCAATTCCCCAGCCTTGGTCTTAGGAGGGTGCCCAGGGATGATACAGGCTCTAAGGCAGACTCAGGGGCGTAACTACCGGGGTAGCAGTGGTAGCGACTGCCACAGGGCACGGAACATTACGGGGCCCGGAGCCCTGTGGCAGTCGCTACCGTGAACCCCACAATCACTGCTATCGTTATACTCCGGGGTCTTTTGAGACCCCGGAGTATAACGATCGGGGGCCCAGGGGAGGTGAGCGAACATAAAAAACACTGTAACTCACCTCTCCGCCGCTCCGCAGGCTTCGGGCCTGTTTGGTGACGTCCCAGACGTCAGCCAACGTCATTATGCGTCGCGACGCCGGCCTGGATCGCGCGAGATCCGGTCCGACATTGAAGATGGCCGAAGTAGCGCAAGGGAGTGCACCGGAGCGAGGAAAAGGTAAGTTGCAGTGTTTTCTTTGTTTCTATCCTCCCCTGGGTCTCCGATCATTATACTCTGGGGTCTGAAAAGACCCCAGAGTATAATAATCGTTCATGGGTGGTCCACTATGGGGAATAATATTGTGTGCAGGGGCCACTATGGGGCAAACTACTGTGTGAAGGGGCCACTATGGGGCAAACTACTGTGTGCAGGGGCCACTATGGGGCAAACTACTGTGTGCAGGGGCCACTATGGGGCAAACTACTGTGTGCAGGGGCCACTATGGGGCAAACTACTGTGTGCAGGGGCCACTATGGGGCAAACTACTATGTGCAGGGGCCACTATGGGGCAAACTACTGTGTGCAGGGGCTACTATGGGGCAAACTACTGTGTGCAGGGGCCACTATGGGGAAAACTACTGTGTGCAGGGGCCACTATGGGGCAAACTACTGTGTGCAGGGGCTACTATGGGGCTAACTACTGTGTGCAGGGGCCACTATGGGGCAAACTACTGTGTGCAGGGGCCACTATGGGGCAAACTACTGTGTGCAGGGGCCACTATGGGGCAAACTACTGTATGCAGGGGCCACTATGGGGAAAACTACTGTGTGCAGGGGCTACTATGGGGCAAACTACTGCGTGCAGGCGCCACTATGGGGCAAACTACTGCGTGCAGGGGCCACTATGGGGCATAATATTGTGTGCAGGGGCCACTATGCTGCATAATACCGTGTGCAGGGGCCACTATGGGACATAATACCGTGTGCAGGGGCCACTATGGGACATAATACCGTGTGCAGGGGCCACTATGGGGCATAATAGTGTGCGCAGGAATGCGGTTTGTGTGTGGGGGGGGGGGTTGGGGGGGGCCCATGTCAAATATTCGCCTTGGGGCCCAGCCATTCCTAGTTACGCCACTGGGCAGACTTCTCTCCAACTACAACTCTTCTCGTGCCACTCCCAGCTAGGAATACTGGGAAAGGTAGTGCAGGGAGTCCTGACAGGGATTTGGTTACCTTTGCTTAGCATCCCAGAGCTGGCTATGGCTGGGCTGAGGGTGATCTCTGTAGTAATTGCATTGCATTATTTCCTGTTGCTTTGTAGCCTGTGTGACATAGCAGGGGGTCCTGAGTCTCACACAACACAGCACCACCTAGTGAGCCTCACACATGCATTACACCTCCCATAGGATGGAATAGTAACCAAATGTCCAATGGGAGAACATCACCTGGGTAAAGGGGAGGAGTCAGCTGATCACTGGGTCCCCATGGTAACACCCCTGCAGGAAGGTCCTGCGTGTGAGGAGTGAGAAGTGTGGAGTGTTAGGAGGAGGAGGTGAGGAGATAAGTGTGATGTCCTGTGAAGAGAGCTGTGAGTATAGTGCAGGAATCTCAAGTCCTAGACAGGCCCAGGAAGGTTGGAGAGCTGACATACTCCAGCTATTCAGAAGATCCTGTCCCCTGTCTGCCTAGCCATCGCCCTGAAGGAAGTCAAGCATCATCATCTTGTCAGCATGAGACTGTGGAGAGAACATTCTGGAACACGTTCTCCATAGCAAGTATCACAGGATCCAGGGACCAAGGCCAGACCTGTGGAATATCCCGCCACCCTGACTATTGCACCCCGAAACTCTGAGCTATCAGCACCACATAACGTGAGTGGGGAATATCGTGTGCTAGTATGGTGGTGGGCATCCTGAGCCAAATAGGAGCCCAGACGCACCTTAGGGCTGTAACACTGAAGTACAAAGGGCTAGGAACACCTTTCATCAAGTCTACCCTGCACCCCAGGACTTTGCTGTGTCACCAGGTGTACCCCGTTATTGTGTACTGAAACTGTTTAAGCATTTGTGCCTCCACACCCATGGAAGTAAAAGTTCAACTTTACAACCGTTTCTGTGTCTGACTCTGCACCGACAACATCAGGGCGCCCCAAACACCACCAGTCGGCACAGTATAGGGGAAGCGCCCCGGGGGAACAATCACCACCAACATTTGTGCAGCCCCCTCATCACCGGTACCAGTGGTGGTAACGTGGGACAGCACCAGCGCTGCGCCCTCGTGCCCAGAGACCGTGACAAGTCTGCGCTGTTTGCACCCTACAATCCCAACTGCAGCGTTACCCCCCATCTGGTCACCGCATTAGGCCCGAGTCACCTCTACCTGACAGTTTCCTCCACTGCAACTCCTGGCACAGAATCCAAAAGTCCTGACAGCCGATCTCCCTTCTCAGGGCTGTCTCTGGATGAGCCTAGGGCAAGTCTTTATCCTCCTAGAGGCTGTATGGACAGCCATTGGAATCCAGTCTCAGTGCTGGCAAGTACCTCTGCAGACTGCAGGAACTCAACTGTCCAGAACTAGACAGGAGACTGGTCTCTACTGAACTGAGACTTCAACGGTTGCCATGGAACCAAAGTCTCCTACAACCTTGCCCAGTGGCCTGTGATAGGCCAGGGCTGTACCAAGGGGAAGGGTTGAACACTGAGGGGGAAAATAACAAGGGAAAAGCTGCAAACCAGTGACACAAAACATAGAACACAGATGACGGGACATACCAACACAACCCAGAGGCACAAAAGACAAACACTTAAAGCAGTAGCACTCTGGGATGATGCACTCCTATAAGTAACTGGTACTGAGCTGCAGCACATCGACTGTATAGCAGTGGTGTTTCGGTGCTGCAGCTCTATGCTTGGAAAGGCTGAAGACCATTAGCAAGTGCCTGAACAAGGTTACCACCACCATCAGGTACTCTACAGGCCACCTCAGATGTGCATTAGTCCAGGAAGTGAGCTGAAAGAATTGGTTGAGTGTACTAGCCACCATGACAGGTGCTGCTTCTGCAAATACAACTCCCATCCTCCATGTTTCCTCCAACTGCTGCACAACCCACAATAATTTGAAACTATATTTACCTTTTTACTTTCAATATATAGATATTTATCAGCTCCACCAATGCCCGGAGGCTGTGCAGTGGCCAAAGGAGTCCATATGGCTCCATATTACTTTGTGTAACTCCATATGGTTCCCTATTCACAGAATTATCTAGGTATTCTCTCTTAGGGAATAATTTTATACTTGCTGGATCATATGAGATTGTATTGAATTGGTATTGTGCCAAATTGTGTACCACCACCATCTCTCATTGATAATATGAGATGTTTATGCCGGATTGTATTCTAGAATATACTCCAAACATAAAACTTCTCATTTTAACCGAAAAGCTCTATATTGCTCTGATCCATCCACTAAACTTTGTTCCAATAGCATACTGGGTTTTCCAGGTGATATTTAGCAAACTTCAGACGGACAGTGATGTTCTTCTTGCAGAACAATGACTTTATCCTTGCAATCCTGCCATGCTCACCATTGTTGTTCAGTGTCCTCTTGATGCTGGACTCATAAGCAATAACATTAGATAAAGTCAGAAAGGCATTCATTCACAGAATGTGGCAGGCGAGGCGTGGATCGAGGATTGAGGCACGCATTTGGTACAAGAAAGGGCCTTGTATTAAACATGCACCTCAATATCATTCCTCTATGCCTGAACAAAGTCTTTACAATTGTCATTTACTTATTGAAATTTCTGCTCTATCTATGTGGAGGAGTCAAGGTGGTCCTATCAGTGACTGACAGCCTCCTCTATATGATTGTGCAAACAGGGATCGCTGTCAGTCACTAATTAGATCTCCTCCTTCATTTCTTAGAAATAGGAGAGATTTCATTAGATAAATGGCAGAAAATACTGAATCTTTTCCAAAAAATATATATCAATCTGCGCAGCTTCTCATTCTCTATAACATACTGCCTACGAATTGTACTGTATTTTCCATGTGACAGGTTCCCTTTAATTAATACAATGTATGAAAATTAACTTCTCATTTTTTTTCAGTTCGATCAGAAGTTTTATTCTGCCAACTTGGTTTGCCACCAGTTACAGAAAAAATTTACCTCCTAGATCGAAAACATAAATTGTTATGTTTCGTGGAGGAATTTTACCCAGGGCCTATCTGTGTGAGCTTGTGGAAAGATGGAAAGTACAAGCTGGAGAATGAGATATCTGCTGGGACACTGGTCAATGGAGATGACACTTTCAGAGTGACACTTCCTTCAATAAGTCCAGATGAAGAGCCTAATGTATATTGCAAGGTGGAAGATCACAGCCTGGAGAAACCAAGGATGATCCCATTTAATGAGGAACCGAACAATTAACTGCTTAGTAATTTTCTATTGTGACATGAACATGAGGGATATGGAGACCGGGAGTAGTAGTAGGAATGGTAGCAGCTTTTACTGTTGGCCAGTACATTCAACCAATTCCTGTAGTTCACCTCCTGGGCTGGTGCAGTGCTCAGGGGGCCTGGAGGGTACCTAATGGTGGTGGTGGTAGTTCCCCCAGGGTGCTTTCTGAGTCAGGTGGACTTTGTAAGGGCCCTTGATGGTAGTTCAGGTAATGATTCAGAAGACTCGGGGTTACAGATGAAAACAGCTTGAACTTTACTGGCAATGGTGTAAACAACAACCAACAGATTCCAGTATAATATGGAGGTGCAGATCTTGTATCAGTCCCACTCTGGATGAGGGGTGAGGCAAATGGTGGTTTTTCCAGTCATATTTGCCCAGAATAATATACTGTGCCGATATCCTCTGTTTCAATCTTGAGAAAGGCCCTGTAGCTTTAGGACCAAAATGTTGCATTGGAATAAATCTTCACCCATTTGATTTATAAATCAAAAATGTATCATATACTATTCCAATAAATATAATAGAAAACCTATAGAAAGTGTATGGCTGTCGGACTAGTCCTTTTTCTTTTTTTTTTTCTTTTTTTTGCCTAGGGACTAGTGACAGCCATTTAACAGCATTGCAAATATTCTGCTGGGGGTCGGCTTTCCTATTTTGAGCAAATTTAAGTTACTATCATGCACTTCTGAGAAAGGGGAGGGGTTGTTTCATGACTAGGGGTGACATATTATATGTGTTACACACATTCAAGTCCCCTGGCCATGCACGGCTTTACTTGCTCTTAAATTCTATTGAGAGATTATTGTGACTCATCTTTTAGATTATATTAATAAAGATAGTCTTTTAGACATACTCTTTTGGGAAGTGACACTTTCTATAGGTTTTCCATTTGATTTATAACTCTATAGTGCTGTTCATTTTTTACATTACTTACTTGGGATCATATGCCTGATCTTTAGGATTTGCTCCCGCCAGCCGAGTCAGGTTATTTTTTGGTGCTTCTCTGTTCTTGGAATTTGTAGATAGATAGATAGATAGAGAAAATTTTAAACCAGCATAGATAAAAATAAAATTTGGGTGCAAGTCCAACTACAGGGTGGCAATACCTCAAGGAATTAAGTAGTTAAGAAAAAATGGCAGCACTCCAAATAAATACAAAAAACTAGTGACTTTTAATCCAAGACAAGCAATGTTTCAGTCCTTACAGGAACCTCAAGAAAGGTTGCTGTGAGGACCGAAACGTTGCTTGTCTTGCATTAAAAGTCACTAGTTTTTGCATTTATTTGGAGTGCTGCCATTTTTTCTTAACTAGATAGATACATAGATATATAGATTGATAGATAGACAGGTAGACCTTGGCAATAACGTTTATTTTATTTACCTCTATTCGTCTCTACTTGGCGCTCCATATGCATAGCTGCAATACCAATGTGGCCGCACAAAGAGCATGCTCAGTAGCATACCTCCCAACTTTTAGTGGACAGAAAGAGGGACAAAAAGTGTGTCAAGCTATGCAACAAATTTACAGTAGCTCCACCCACTTCTAAATTGACACCGCCCATTCCCATCCATTTCTCTTTGTGCTCCCCACACAGTATAATGCTCTTACAGTCACCCTAATATTATATGCCCCCACATTATAATGTCTTCAAATTGACCCCACAGTATAAAGTCTCTCTCCAGGGGCACCCACAGTTTAATGTCTCCCTCCAGCTTCCCCCCATGGTTTAATGTCCCCCACCAGCTAACACCAAAGTTTAATGTCCCCCTCCAGCTGCTCCATAGTTTGATGTCCCCCTCCAGCTGCCCCAGTTAAACTGGGGCAACTAGAGAGGGGCATAAAACTGGGGCAACTGGAGGGGGACAGTAAACCTTGGGGGCAGCTGGAAGGGGACATTAAACTGGGTGCAACTAGAGAGGGACATTAATGTCCCCCTCCAGCTGCCCTAAGTTTAATGTCCTCCTCCAGTTGCCCCCAGTAATGCCCCCTCCATCTGCCCCCAGTTTAATGTCCTCCTCCAGTTGTCCCCATTTTTATGTCCCCCTCCAGTTGCCCCTAGTAATGCCCCCTCCATCTGCCCCCAGTTTAATGTCCTTCTTCATCTGCCCCCACAGTTTAATGCCCCCTCTATTTTCCCCCAAAGTTTAAAATCCCCCTCATATGCCCGCCCCAGTTTAATATCCCTCTCATATGCCCCAAAGCTTAATGTCCCATTTCATCTGCCAGTTTGGCATAAAAAACACAGATACTCACCTCTCCTCTCTCCCCTGCTGCGCAGTCTGCAGTCTCTTGTCCCAGAGTGTTAAGGGAACTGCAGGTGCGATGTAAGTGACGTCATCACATCGCGCCTACAGCTCCTGAAGCCGGAGCACATAGGGGGCACAGTGGTGAGGCAGGAGATGTCCGCTCCTGCTTCACCACTGTATTCAACCCATCTGCGTCCTCTCTGGACGAAGATGAGTTGAATCCGGGAAATGCCTCCCACCGGCCAGGACCGCGGGACAGGACCTACAATCTGGGACAGTCCCGCAGAATCCGGGACAGTTGGGAGGTATGTCAGTAGTGTTCCCGATCTCCTCTGGTTAATGAGATATCCAGACACATGCACCGTGTGTCTGTTATTTACATTGTGCTGGATCATTCCTACAGGGGGCGCAGTGCTCTGGTAACTGACACAGTGTGAATATGAAAGATTGCTATGAAGCAGGATACATCTGTTTCACTGTACAGTAATACCTCGTACACTCGCGTTTCCGAATTTGCGAATTCACAGATTCGCGATATTTTTTTGGCAACTAACATATATAGATTTTGCTCTTTTTTTTTCAGATCTGTGAAATTTAATTAAAAAAAACACCTTCGCTATTGGGTAGTAGCGTTCTGTTCGTTACGTACCCGGTAATTAGTTTCATTTTACTGTGAGTGTATAAGAAAAATGAATGAATGTATTAATATACAGTACTGTACAGTATACTTTAGTATACTGTACAGTACTGTAGGGTAAAGTTTATTGATATTTAGGGGTTAAACATTAGAAACCGGCATTGTAAGCGCTTCTAAGCGCTTGTACCAAACATTCGCGATTCCTCGCGATCCGCGACCCGCTCTGGCACCTAACCTCGCGAATGTACGAGGTATTACTGTATACAATTATATATACAGACGTATAACTATATGGTCGGGTTATATAGTCACTCTGCCAATGACCATATATACATTTATATATATATATACACACACGTATAACTATATGGTTGGGTTATATAGTCACTCTGCCATATACACACGTATTTATTGACAGTCTTTTGTTTATGTGAAAATATTCCCTAATTGTAGAATTCCCTGGGATCGGATTATTGAGCTCTGCACTATTTATACGCACAGTTTGTACTGACTCATTGCTTGGAAAAGACTCCCATACTGAGCTGAAATGTTGCATTATGGGTGAATAAGCCACAATTCTGTATTTTTCACAGAACGTTGGAGTGCTGCCCTACACATTGCAGGGGTGAAATTCACAGTGAGAATCCGCAGCATACATTGACATGCTAAAGATATAAAGTCCACACCACAGGGTAATTTTTACTTCAGTTTCTTTCTGCAGTTTGTGAATGAGATTTAATCCACTTTACTGACCCTGTAATATGCTGCAGATTGTCTGCCCGGCAGATAATCTACATGGTATACATGTCTGGACATGTGCTAATAGTAAAATTGTATTTGCTGCACAGCAGCCAATCAGAGCTCAGCTAAGAAGAAGGCCACACCCTCATCTACTATGAGCTCATGGTGTGATGTTATAATAATGCCACACCTTGTATTCCGCACACACAGTGCACCTGCTGCAGTCTTGTCCTATCAGCACAGAGGTGCGCACCCTTCAGCTGTAGCTCCTGTGAACCATCCAGATATACATCTAGGGGAGCCGAGATACCTCCAGATGTACTAAGGAAAGGTAAGTGAAATACTGTAAACAATATGAAATAGGTCAAGGGTCTGTCAATGGGTGTAGGTGTAGTGTGGCTGGAACTTCATGTGACCAGGGTAGTGGGTGTCAGGTAGGGGGTGGGGGTAAGAAGCAACGGTCTCTTATCAGGATATTTATATAAAGGCTTAAGAAGGTGGAATTCATATTTCATCTGGGTGAAGGAAAGCTTAGATACAGCTCTGAATCCACTTCTTCCCAGCCAGTGTTCAGTTGCTCCATGTAGATCTGACCACATCGGGGCTCATGGATAGTGGTTGTCCTGATGGGTCATTTTCTACTGATGTGTATAGAAAATAATCTTATACATGGCCCATAAGTGAGTCATTTGGGATTCTGGAGACGTCTTACTGGCTTTACAGTGAATCCAAGTTTATAACTTCAAATTCATCAACAATTCTGTAACAAAGTAAAACATTTGTTACAGATTGTCAAAAGTATAAAAACTGGTGTAAGAAAATGCGCTGGTGTTGCCAATGAGCTTGACATTTTAAGGACAGGTTTTAATATAAAGCAGTGTGGTCTGACTGGTTGCCATGACAACTATGGAACTCTTTGTTGTAATATTGTGACATCATAGACAGATGTAGTTCTGAATGGAAACACCCAGTATGGTAGCTGTATATACCACAATTATATAACATAACCACTTTTACACACAATAACATATAACATTATTATATGAACTAAGGAGAAGAATTGTAACCTGGAATTATGTCTTTAAGTTAAGTCTCAAAAAGGTTTCAGTGTATCTATTCATTCCTTGCACTGTACAAAAAGTGACACTCCTTTAGGAGTGTTACCTGAAACCAAACATGCATGAACTGTGTTAGTAAAACTGTTGAAAGTCAAAAACTCCCCAACTCCCAAAAACTTTACAATTACACAAAAGACCAAACTGTTTCTTAAAAAACACGCCTGCGTGCCTTGACTTCGGCAAAGGTGTCCTCAATGCTGTCTATGTCTAATTTCCTAGCTCTCTCATTTTTAATGCTCAGCACTGCAAGCCCAGAAAGCCTTTGTTCTGACATGGTACTCCACAAGTAGAATTTTATTAATTTTAGTTTTGAAAAGATCTTTCAGCACTGGCTACTGTCACAGGCAGAGTTAAGAATAGAAGCAAGGCTACACACACATCAGGCAGTGTAGATGAAAGGGCACTGTTGTCTACCAACAGGAGGTGAGCAAGGTCACTATCCGAGGGTGCCTCTTCAATTTCTTTCCCTAATACAGACCAAAAACTAAGCAGTTGACCAGGAAAAGTTGGTTATAAATCTTCGAGGTAAATTTCTTGCAGATTTGTTGCAGCTTTGAATGAATCATCATCAGATGCAGATGAAAGTATTGCAGGCTGAATTATGTTAAACCACCCAAGAACCTGATCAAGTCCTCTAAACCTGTTTAGAAGCTGAGATGTTATAATATCTAAAACATGGGAGGAAAAATAACTTTAAAATGTTTTTCACCATCATTCAATCTTGCTGACAATTCATCAAAATGGCGCTTGGCTTTAGAGACCCTTTTCCTTTTAAATTGAGGGGAAATGCCCCACTGTTGTGCAAGCGATGCTGCAGTCTGTTTTGCTTCCTCAAATTGGTTCCTGTACTGACCAAGAGTGTTTGCGTCATTCTTAATTAAACTTGACGCCTTGGCCAAATCGGTGTTTCTTGCTTGCAAAACTTTGGAAATTGTATTGACTTTTTCTAAAATTCTTGATAGAACAATGACTAAAACAATTAAATCAAATGACTCAATTTTTTTAAGGGATGTGGCCTCTTCTCTTTCTTTTGTTTTTGTTGAAATAAGAATTATCTTTGACAGCGCTTGCAATATATCCATAAAACTAAAATGTAATGCTAGCGAGGATTCATATTGTGATGCCCAACGTGTAGTACACAACTTCTTCAATGTCAGGCTTGATGTTGTCGTAAAAGAGCAAAGAATTTCCCATCGTCTTATACTTTCTGCAAAAAATGTGTATAAATTCTGCCCTATATCAAAAAAGCTTGATATTTCTTTCACATTTGCCATTGGATCTTGTAAGACCAGGTTGAGGTTGTGTGCTGCACAATGGACATAAACAGCATTTTGCTCTTTTTCTAAAATTCTGGCCTGCACTCCTGAGTATATGCCACTCATTGTCGCAGCTCCATCATATCCCTGGCCACGACACTTGTTCTATGTTAGGCCTTTGTTCTCTATACAGGAAATGATGTCCTTTCCTATTCCTGCCTATTCTTTTACTGCATAGAATCCCAAAAACACCTCGTGTATTTTAACACTGGTTGCTCTCATATTCTCTTCTCTGGCAACAGAAACATACCGGAAAACCTGACTTAGCTGGTCAGTTTTTGATATATCCTGTGTAGTATCCATGATGATGGCATAAAATTGTGCCTGCTGAATTTCTGGTATGATTTCCTTCTGTACTTGCTGGGAAAGAATGTGGATGATTTCATTTTGTATTGCTGGGCTCAAATATTTTACCTACCTTTGTGGCATTTGAACTAGTTCTTTTAAAACCAGATCATGGTCGGCCAGCAGCTGAATAATGGAGAGGAAATTCCCATTATTAATCTCCCCTAAATGCTCTCTGTGGCCACAAAATGGTATATTTGCCATTTCCATAGTAAGTGTTACATTTACAATTCTCTGGAGAACCTGCCTTCAAAAATTTTTTTCTCGCCTGGTTTGTCTCTCGGTTTCTTCATCCATAGTGCCCGTTTCCTTCATTGATCATATACCATGCAGGCTTCAATATGAGCATTTGCACCCTCGTGACATTTGATTTTTTTTGTCAAGTTCTTCCACTTACTAATACCTTTTGCCCAGACTGGTTGAAAACTTGGGGACAGCAGGTGGGAGATGGTTTCATTCATGTGCACTGGTGCTTCTTTCACATGGATGGAGCATCCAGGGGGACTTGAAGGTCCCTTTCTGATAAACGCTGGGGGTCCCAAATGGTCAGACGGCATCCCCCAGCAATCTATCTAATACTTATCCCCTAGTGTCTTTAAAGGTGGTTGTACGCGCTTAAAGGGGTTGTCCAGGCTAAACTGTTAAAGTTTAAATCTGCTGGGGGCAGTGAAAAAAATTTTAAAAAAATGCGTATGATTAACCTCAGCGGCCTCAGCAAGAGCACCCGTGATGTCACAAGTAGTGACATTGCTGGCCCGTCGCTGATTGGCCTCAGTGGCTTCAGCATAATGCTGGGAGGACACCAGAGCAACGGGGACAGGTGAGTATACCTTTTTTTTTTTTTTCACTGCCCCCAGCTTATTTAAACTTTAATAGGGTTGTCCATTTTTGCCTGGACAATCCGTTTACGTAAAGTACGGCCTATCCTCAGGATAGACCATAAATACCTGATCAGGTAGGGGGCAGACAACCAGCCACCCCACCATCTGTTTGGAGCTGCTTCCAGTGTCCATCTTATACATAATACAGTATAGTGGTTGGGCACCATCATTACAGTCCAGTTCCAATTGACGTCACTGAGTGCTAAGCTTCAGTGATGGTGTCCTACCACCCATACAGCTGAATGGTCCAGGCCAGGGCTGCCTCTCAGCCCCCCATTGATCAGGTATTTATAGCCTATCATGAGGATAGGCAATAAACTGCTTAAAGAGGACCTTTCATGTCCTCAAGAATGTGCGGCTTTATATACCGATAGAAAGCCGACAGCGCACTGTTGGCTTTCTAGCGGTATATAAAACTGCACATGCCCTGGTCCCCTGAACAACCCCTTTATTGGCACACCTCTTTAAGAACTGTAATACGTTCACTGCATGGGGAAGAAGGGGACAAGTGCCACATTCAGTGTCAGCGAAGAGTGTTCTCACAGTTCTCACTTAAAATAAGAACACTCTTCAAAGACACTGAATGTGGCACTTGTCCCCCCTTCCCCAGACAGCAAACTTATTATAATTCTTGGGACTGACTGAAAAACCTCCCAGATGAAAGAGCAGCAGCTGCCAGCACAGTACTGTGTGCTGTACAGCCTGCCCTGCACGCATGGGTGATCCACATTCATCTCACCAGTCTCCGCTCTCCACAGCGCTCACAGAGTCTACTTTTGCTGCTCTGCTCCACAAAATGGATTCCCCGCTCGCGCTCCCTTCTTGCTGTGCGATAAGTCTCCACCCCCAGCATCAAGAGCACGCTGAGGGATGGGACGTATTCAAGAGGGTCCTCTTCACTCTTCAGCCTACGCGGGGTGAAAAGAGAACACCCCGCTAAGGCTAAAAATAGGTCACTGCCGGCCAGACTGTCTGCGTGCCTGAGCCTCAAAAAGTAAAAAATTATTATTATTTTTTGCATATTTACTAGTGCAAGGGGCCGTACGGGCCCCCTGACGTCTTGGGCCCTGTGGCAGCCGCTCCCTCTGCTACCCTGGTAGTTACGCCACTGGCCTGCCACCTTAGCTTTCTTGTAGGTCAGTCGTACATTTCTAAGGATTCTAATTGTCTGTTTGGCTTTATTTGTTAATTGCTTTTTTCCTGCCATTATGATAGCTCTGTTCTGAGGGTATTGTCATACAGTCTGTTCCAACACTGGTCATATAGAATCAGGGAGTTTGACAATATTCTCCACAAGTTGAGACCCACAATAATCTAGTAATGATTCATTGCACACTAGATCGCTGAGATATAACAAGTTGTAGCATAACCTTGTGAAATAGATTATTCTAAATAGAGAATTCCCTGGGTTTTTGCAGGTTTCATCTATTGTAATACCAGGTTTGGTGACATGGACCTGCTGTTCTCCTCTTCAGGATTAGTGCAAGAGGTCAGACTCAGTCCATCAGCGTAGGGTGAAGGTTTCTGTGTGTCTCCTCATATAAATGTTCTTCTTGAACCTCCTGTTATATATATATTGTGTTCCTCTAGAATCTTATATAAAGACTGTTGTTACTCACGCCAGTCTTCTTAGCCCCAGAGCCGACAGAAGGTGCTCCTCCTCATTGGGCAGATAACAATTTAACATATATTAAGCATTTCTTGGGGGAATCTGAAGTTTTATTATTTCAAGACATTCCAGCTAGGTTCTCTCTGCCGCTCGCAGAATACTTCGCTTATGCACAAATCAGACATTTTATTCTCCAGTTAGCAGATGCTGTATATTACTCCGGCTGATAGTCCTGCCAGGTGAAGTGCTGGGGAAATATGAGACTTTAGATTGTGGGAACGAGACGTACAATCAACTTGGTCTGATAGAAATTGGTCCAAATCTTTACAGCTTATTCATAAACATGTAAATGCAGCTCACATATAGATGGGGCGCTAAAAATGTTCCTACACTGGTAATATATACCAGATCGGCTCCATCTCGCATACCCTGACAGTTCTCATCATTGTTGGTGTAATTGCGGAGGTAGAGGAACGTTTTATACATTTTATGGCAATGTTCACTTATTATTCAGTTTTGGACTGCAATATCTAGATTCCTCAAAGAAGTCTTACATTTTCAAGTGAGACCCCTGAACTGCCATTATTATTTTGGCATCATATGTCTCGGGATCCCCCACAATTGAGATATTTCACCTGTATTGTATTAGTTATAGTGAAAGTAGCTATTACATAGAATTGGAAGTCGGCAATTATTCCTTCTCTGGCAGAAGTCATACTGTACGTTCCCTCAATACCACATATAGTTATGACAAAACTTTAGCTAGTGATGCCCGGATATATTCTAAGTTTCACACCAGCTGGGCTCTCTGGATCCGCCATCCAGTCAGTCTAAAGGTTTGACTTACCAAAACAAGACATAGAATTGAGAAATACCGTGTTTCTCCGAAAATAAGACAGTGTCTTATATTATTTTTTTCTCCGAAAAAAGGTCTAGGGCTTATTTTCAGGGTAGGTCTTAATTTTTTCCATGAACAACAATCACACATTTGATCACTTTTTATTTCAATTTTTATCAGAGGTGAAACTGTGAAAAAACAGCAGTTTGGCACTTTTGATTTTTTTTTTCCGCTATGGCATTCACCATAGAGGTAAAATATTTTTATAGATCATAGACCAGCCTCAGTATTAATATTCCTATGACAGGCCTGGGAGCCTTCATAAGGCTCTCTGCTGTCTAAGGAACAGGACGACTCCCGCGATCTTGTTGTGTGGGAGCCGACCTGCAACGTGAAAGGTACGGGTCGGTGGGGACTGGTCCTGGGGATAGTTGCTCTGCTTTGGGGGTTGGACTTGGGGGAGGGGGGTCACGGACTGGCACACTCAACAATGCTCGCTCTCAGAATGGACTCTGATCGCGGGCATTAACTGTGGGCCTCCGCTGTACAACGGAGACCCGGTATAGTAGCTATAGGGGGTGGGGATCGGCCCAAAGGACTGTGGGGGGAGGTCACATTTAACAATGCCAACGATCAGAGTCCACTGTTATTGCGGGCATTAACTCTGGCGGTTCTGCTACTTTGGTGGGGAGGAGGGGGAGTCACACTCAACAATGCCTGCGATCAGGGTAGACAATGATCGCAGGCATTAGCTCCAGTTCTCCGTGGAGACCCGGTACGGTAGCTATGGTAGCTGCTCTGCAGCAGAGTGGCCGCCATCTTTAAGGACCTGGCATCCGCTGTAATCACATGGCAGTTGTCAGGAAGGGGTTAAATTAGCTAGGGCTTATTTTTGGAGTAGGGCTTATATTTCAAGCCTACTCCAAAAAACCTGAAAAATCTAGCTAGGGCTTATTTTTGGGGTAGGTCTTATTTTTGGAGAAACACGGTACCAGACTTTCTGTCTTTGCATCTAGATAACATGACAGTCGCTATTTCTGTTGATTACTTTTTCATGTTTTATCCTTTATGGTTTCTAGATTTATTGTCTTTCTACTTCAGAATTATTAGATATAACTGCAGAATTCACTTTTTGGACACCAACCTTAGTGCAGTTATCGCATCCTGAAGACGTCTCTGATGACTGAAAAGTTGTGAAGCTTCCTATACATTACTTACAGAGCATAAGATACCATAAGCTACAACGTCTTCAATTTGCTGAATCTAACAATGTTTTAGAACACCAAAAGCCTCTGTAAAGCCAATGGAGAAGTCAAGTTAAGATTCTGAGCCACAGTCTAGTAACATGTTATGTGTCAGGTTAAACTTTTCTGCATCTGCAGCTTGAATTTGATTAAAGGCTCAAATTCCTCATGAAACCAATTCAATACATGTCAGCAAAAGGCTGCAATTCACAAAAAACACAATGAGCTGCCACACTCAGACACACATAGAATATCACAGAACACACAATGAGCTGCCACACACAGACACACATAGAATATCACAGAACAAACAATGAGCTGTACACACACACACACACACACACACACACACACAGAATATCACACAACACACAATGAGCTGTACACACACACACACACACACAGAATATCACACAACACACAATGAGCTGTCACACACGACACACATAGAATATCACAGAACACACAATGAGCTGTCACACACAGCACACATAGAATATCACACAACACACAATGAGCTGCCACACACAGACACACATAGAATATCACACAACACACAATGAGCTGTCACACACAGACACACATAGAATATCACACAACACACAATGACTGTCTCACACAGACACACATAGAATATCACAGACCACACAATGAGCTGTCACACACACACATAGAATATCACAGAACACACAATGAGCTGTCACACACAGACACACATAGAATATCACACAACACACAATGAGCTGTCACACACAGACACACATAGAATATCACACAACACACAATGAGCTGTCACACACAGACACACATAGAATATCACACAACACACAATGAGCTGTCACACACAGACACACATAGAATATCACAGCACAAAACACACAATGAGCTGTCACACACAGACATACATAGAATATCACAGAACACACAATGAGCTGTCACACAAAGACACACATAGAATATCACAGAACACACAATGAGCTGTCACACACAGACACACATAGAATATCACACAACACACAATGAGCTGCCACACACAGACACACATAGAATATCACAGAACACACAATGAGCTGTCACACACAGACACACATAGAATATCACAGAACACACAATGAGCTGTCACACACAGACACACATAGAATATCACAGAACACACAATGAGCTGTCACACACAGACACACATAGAATATCACAGACCACACAATGAGCTGTCACACACAGACACACATAGAATATCACAGAACACACAATGAGCTGTCACACACAGAGACACATAGAATATCACAGAACACACAATGAGCTGTCACACACAGACACACATAGAATATCACACAACACACAATGAGCTGTCACACACAGACACCATATCACAAACACACAATGAGCTGTCACACACAGACACACATAGAATATCACAGAACACACAATGAGCTGTCACACACAGACACACATAGAATAACACAGACCACACAATGAGCTGTCACACACAGACACACATAGAATATCACAGAACACACAATGAGCTGTCACACACAGACACACATAGAATATCACACAAAACACACAATGAGCTGTCACACACAGACACACATAGAATATCACAGAACACACAATGAGCTGTCACACACAGACACACATAGAATATCACAGAACACACAATGAGCTGTCACACACAGACACACATAGAATATCACAGAACACACAATGAGCTGTCACACACAGACACACATAGAATATCACACAACACACAATGAGCTGTCACACACAGACACACATAGAATATCACACAAAACACACAATGAGCTGTCACACACAGACATACATAGAATATCACAGAACACACAATGAGCTGTCACACACAGACACACATAGAATATCACAGAACACACAATGAGCTGTCACACACAGACACACATAGAATATCACAGAACAGACAATGAGCTGTCACACACAGACACACATAGAATATCACACAACACACAATGAGCTGCCACACACAGAGACACATATAATACAGAGAACACAATGAGCTGTCACACACAGACACACATAGAATATCACAGAACAAACAATGAGCTGTCACACACAGACACACATAGAATATCACAGAACACACAATGAGCTGTCACACACAGACACACATAGAATATCACAGAACACACAATGAGCTGCCACACACAGACACACATATAATATCACAGAACACACAATGAGTTGTCACACACAGACACACATAGAATATCACAGAACACACAATGAGCTGTCACACACAGACACACATAGAATATCACACAACACACAATGAGCTGCCACACACAGCACATAAAATATCACACAACACACAATGAGCTGTCACACACAGACACACATAGAATATCACAGAACACACAATGAGCTGTCACACACAGACACACATAGAATATCACAGAACACACAATGAGCTGTCACACACAGACACACATAGAATATCACAGAACACACAATGAGCTGTCACACACACACACAACACACAACACACAATGAGCTGTCACACACAGACACACATAGAATATCACACAACAACAAACACAAATGAGCTGTCACACACAGACATACATAGAATATCACAGAACACACAATGAGCTGTCACACACAGACACACATAGAATATCACACAAAACACACAATGAGCTGTCACACACAGACATACATAGAATATCACAGAACACACAATGAGCTACAACCACACACAGAGACCATATATATCACAGAACACACAATGAGCTGTCACACACAGACACACATAGAATATCACAGAACACACAATGAGCTGTCACACACAGAGACACATATAATATCACAGAACACACAATGAGCTGTCACACACAGACACGCATAGAATATCACAGAACACACAATGAGCTGTCACACACAGACACACATAGAATATCACAGAACACACAATGAGCTGTCACACACAGACACACATATAGAATATCACAGAACACACAATGAGCTGTCACACACAGACACACATAGAATATCACAGAACAAACAATGAGCTGCCACACACAGACACACATAGAATATCACAGAACACACAATGAGCTGTCACACACAGACACACATAGAATATCACAGAACACACAATGAGCTGTCACACACAGACACACATAGAATATCACACAACACACAATGAGCTGCCACACACAGACACACATATAATATCACAGAACACACAATGAGTTGTCACACACAGACACACATAGAATATCACAGAACACACAATGAGTTGTCACACACAGATACACATAGAATATCACAGAACACACAATGAGCTGTCACACACAGACACACATAGAATATCACAGAACACACAATGAATTGTCACACACAGACACACATAGAATATCACAGAGCACACAATGAGCTGTCACACACAGACACACATAGAATATCACAGAACACACAATGAGCTGTCACACACAGATACACATAGAATATCACAGAACACACAATGAGCTGTCACACACAGACACACATAGAATATCACAGAACAAACAATGAGCTGTCACACACAGACACACATAGAATATCACAGACCCGGCCCCACACACAATGAGTTGTCACACACAGACACACATAGAATATCACACAACACACAATGAGCTGCCACACACAGACACACATAGAATATCACAGAACACACAATGAGTTGTCACACACAGACACACATAGAATATCACAGAACACACAATGAGCTGTCACACACAGACACACATAGAATATCACACAACACACAATGAGCTGCCACACACAGACACACATATAATATCACAGAACACACAATGAGTTGTCACACACAGACACACATAGAATATCACAGAACACACAATGAGTTGTCACACACAGATACACATAGAATATCACAGAACACACAATGAGCTGTCACACACAGACACACATAGAATATCACAGAACACACAATGAATTGTCACACACAGACACACATAGAATATCACACAGCACACAATGAGCTGCCACACACAGACACACATAGAATATCACACAACACACAATGAGCTGCCACACACAGACACACATAGAATATCACACAACACACAATGAGCTGCCACACACAGACACACATATAATATCACAGAACACACAATGAGCTGTCACACACAGACACACATAGAATATCACAGAACACACAATGAGCTGTCACACACAGACACACATAGAATATCACAGAACACACAATGATCTGTCACACACAGACACACATAGAATATCACACAACACACAATGAGCTGTCACACACAGACACACATAGAATATCACACAACACACAATGAGCTGCCACACACAGAGACACATATAATATCACAGAACACACAATGAGCTGTCACACACAGACACACATAGAATATCACAGAACAAACAATGAGCTGTCACACACAGACACACATAGAACATCACAGAACACACAATGAGCTGTCACACACAGACACACATAGAATATCACACAACACACAATGAGCTGCCACACACAGACACACATAGAATATCACAGAACACACAATGAGCTGTCACACACAGACACACATAGAATATCACAGAACACACAATGAGCTGTCACACACAGACACACATAGAACATCACACAACACACAATGAGCTGCCACACACAGACACACATATAATATCACAGAACACACAATGAGTTGTCACACACAGACACACATAGAATATCACAGAACACACAATGAGTTGTCACACATAGACACACATAGAATATCACAGAACACACAATGAGCTGTCACACACAGACACACATAGAATATCACAGAACACACAATGAGTTGTCACACACAGACACACATAGAATATCACACAACACACAATGAGCTGCCACACACAGACACACATAGAATATCACACAACACACAATGAGCTGCCACACACAGACACACATATAATATCACAGAACACACAATGAGCTGTCACACACAGACACACATAGAATATCACAGAACACACAATGAGCTGTCACACACAGACACACATAGAATATCACAGAACACACAATGATCTGTCACACACAGACACACATAGAATATCACACAACACACAATGAGCTGTCACACACAGACACACATAGAATATCACACAACACACAATGAGCTGCCACACAGACATACATAGAATATCACAGAACACACAATGAGCTGTCACACACAGACACACATAGAATATCACACAAAACACACAATGAGCTGTCACACACAGACATACATATAATATCACAGAACACACAATGAGCTGTCACACACAGACACACATAGAATATCACACAAAACACACAATGAGCTGTCACACACAGACATACATAGAATATCCCAGAACACACAATGAGCTGCCACACACAGAGACACATATAATATCACACAACACACAATGAGCTGTCACACACAGACACACATAGAATATCACAGAACACACAATGAGCTGCCACACACAGAGACACATATAATATCACAGAACACACAATGAGCTGTCACACACAGACACACATAGAATATCACAGACCACACAATGAGCTGTCACACACAGACACACATAGAATATCACAGAATACACAATGAGCTGTCACACACAGACACACATAGAATATCACAGAACACACAATGAGCTGTCACACACAGACACACATAGAATATCACAGAACACACAATGAGCTGTCACACACAGACACACATAGAATATCACACAACACACAATGAGCTGCCACACACAGACACACATAGAATGTCACAGAACACACAATGAGTTGTCACACACAGACACCCATATAATATCACAGAATACACAATGAGCTGTCACACACAGACACATATAGAATATCACACAACACACAATGAACTGTCACACACAGACACACATAGAATATCACACAACACACAATGAGCTGTCACACACAGACACACATAGAATATCACACACACACAGTGAGCTGTCACACACAGACACCCATAGGATATCACAGAATACACAATGAGCTGTCACACACAGACACATATAGAATATCACACAACACACAATGAGCTGTCACACACACACATAGAATATCACACAACTCTCAATGAGCTGTCACACACAGGCACGCATAGAATATCACAGACCACACAATGAGCTGTCACACACAGACACACATAGAATATCACACAACACACAATGAGCTGTCACACACAGACACACATAGAATATCACACAACACACAATGAGCTGTCACACACAGACACACATAGAATATCACACAACACACAATGGGCTGTCACACACAGACACACATAGAATATCACAGAACACACAATGAGCTGTCACACACACATAGAATATCACAGACCACACAATGAGCTGTCACACACAGACACACATAGAATATCACAGAACACACAATGAGCTGTCACACACAGACACACATAGAATATCACACAACACACAATGAGCTGTCACACACAGACACACATAGAATATCACACAAAACACACAATGAGCTGTCACACACAGACATACATAGAATATCACAGAACACACAATGAGCTGTCACACACAGAGACACATATAATATCACAGAACACACAATGAGCTGTCACACACAGACACACATAGAATAGCACAGGGAAGAACACACAATGAGCTGTCACACACAGACACACATAGAATATCACAGAACACACAATGAGCTGCCACACACAGACACACATATAATATCACAGAACACACAATGAGCTGTCACACACAGACACACATAGAATATCACAGAACACACAATGAGCTGTCACACACACACCATAGCACACAAACACACAATGAGCTGCCACACACAGACACACATATAATATCACAGAACACACAATGAGCTGTCACACACAGACACACATAGAATATCACAGAACACACAATGAGCTGTCACACACAGACACACATAGAATATCACAGAACACACAATGAGCTGTCACACACAGACACACATAGAATATCACAGAACACACAATGAGCTGTCACACACAGACACACATAGAATATCACAGAACACACAATGAGTTGTCACACACAGACACAGATAGAATATCACAGAACACACAATGAGCTGTCACACACAGACACACATAGAATATCACAGAACACACAATGAGCTGTCACACACAGACACACATAGAATATCACAGAACACACAATGAGTTGCACACACAGACACACATAGAATATACACAACACACAATGAGCTGCCACACACAGACACACATAGAATATCACAGAACACACAATGAGCTGTCACACACAGACACACATAGAATATCACAGAACACACAATGAGCTGTCACACAC